>JAHWFO010067154.1:118833-186635 GCA_023313115.1 Rhysida immarginata
TTCCTTCAGTTTTCCCAAAGAGACTCCCTTCACTCAACCAAAAGTTCGGCGCTTTTTGGTCGATGTACGGCTGGTTGAGGTCAGAAGGATGTCTACCGTGGAGTTGCTTTCCGAGCTATGATTGAAGTTTAGTGCATGTTGTAGGAATGTTATGGGTGTTCTGCATGCTATTCAGATTCAAAGGTGTGTATTTTGTATCAGCCATGCAGACTGCTTTGTGTAATTGTGATGTGTGTTATTTATAGTAAAAGAATTCTCTGAGTGACTTGAGTCTGTTTCTGATGTAGATCTATTATGTCAATAAGACCTCTGCCTCCCTCTGAACGAGGCAGGGTGAGTCTTTCAATAGCTGCGTGTGGATGGTGCTTTCTGTGCTTTGTAAGCAGTTTACGTTGTTTCCTTTTTAAGTCCCTCAAGATGTGTGTGTGTGTCCACTGTATGATTCCAAAGGAGTAGGAGAGTATTGGCGTGGCATAAGTATTGATGGTCTTGATTAAATTTCTGGAATTTAAATGTGTTTTATTATTATTATTATTATTATTATTATTATTATTATTATTATTTACAAGTGTAGATGTCTTTAAAAAATTAAACATGCAATGTTTCAATCTAAACAAATTTTGTTTCAAAAATTAAAAGGAAATAAAACGTTTCAACTTTGATAAAGATGAACTTCAAATTTTTTACTTTTGAGGTGTTAAAATATTGTACGTGTATTATTATATTTTAGCAGCTTAATAAATTAAGCATATGTATTCGTTTTTTCCCTTTTTCTTTTATAGTTAAAAGATTTTGTGAACCAGCTAGAGAAAGAAGACCCTGGTTGATATGGTAATTATTCTAACTTTCTTTATTTCTCTTCAAAGTTTGTTTGATGAAGTTTTGATGAACTTTGGTGAAGGTCTGGTGCCAAAATAAGGAAGTGTGTTTTTTTTTGTTTTTTTTTTTTTTTTTTTATTGAACTATATTTACCCATTCACCTTCAATAAAATAGGGAAACTTGTTTTTTGACATTTATTTTTTTATCATTTATTTTGCTCCTCTCAGCAGAGATTTACCTCTGTTTATTATTGATTGCAGTGATGCTAAGATTTGGGGTTCTTTTTTTTAAGCCTCTCATCTGCCCAACCACAATTTTTATATCTCATCATTTTTATATCATGCATAACCATTACCGTATAAATATCTTACAATTCATGTATAACAGTGAACCTTTTTCATTTATACAATTTGGATAATGTGTAATCTCTTTCTTGAATGCAACAGATGGAGAAATCCACCTTTAATGGCTTATATTTGAACGAGGATCAGATTTCTCAAAACTGAATTCCTCTCCTTTTTCATGATAAAGCTCTTGCTCAAGACATTGGATCCTAAAATGTGTCTCAAGCAAGGCCACCCTTAGCTATTACATGTTCTATTTTCCATTCACTTTAAATTTGTTGATGATTAAACCTTTTAACTTCATATCCCTTTTAACTGCTAGGAGAAGGAATTTAGTGCATTGTGTAAAAATTCTACCATTGTTTCAGGAAGGTGATTATCCAACATCTCTTGGTACATTGGGACATTAAATTGCATATCAACACCAGTTATGGGTCCCTGCTGCACAGATTGTGGTCCACATAATGACTCACCACCGAGTTTTTTGTTGTGAGCACAAGGCAATAAAATGAGATAAATGCCTAAACAATTGTGGACAATACTTTTGAGTTTCATTAAATAATTACAGTCTTCAGGAAGCTGGGAGTCTTCAGAGAAGAATAAATTCCAATCAACACTCGAACAGTGAAATGTATTGAATTCCAAATGATCTCTTACGGAGTTTATATAGTGGATGCAGTGCTATTACTGACTAATCGGCAATTTTAGGCAGTAGACCCCATTGGCTTAGAGGGAGATGATAAAGTGGCTATTATACGCAGAGAATGCATATTACACAGAATGTGTCTGCCAATGACATCACTGTGCGTTTAGAGTGATTTTATCCTTTTAAGTGGAGTTCAGCACAAATTTTAGCATAAAAATTTATCCTTATAACTGGATTATCCTTTTATCCGATATTCATTTAAACGGAGTTAAAATCCATTGAAATCAACTACAGAAAAACGGGGCCGTGACTCTTTATCCTTATAACCGGGTTATCCTTATATCAGGGATCCTTATATCGAGGATCGACTGTAATGTGAAATAACCTTTACCTTATTAACTATATCTCGTAAATAACCATTTCTGATTGAATTTTTATGCTGGCAATAATACGTGGACAGCCGGCTGTTTTCCAATTAATGGCCCTTCTTGCAAGCTGCCCTTAGCTCTCAAGTATTTTCCCTGTTTATTAATTGCTCTGGTTATTTACAAACACTTGCATGTACTTACTCCGTTTTAAAGATATTGGATATTCCTTCTATAAGATCAATAAAAATATCATAAATGCACGCTAATTAGGTTTTACTTGTGTAAATTTAAGATCTAAAATGTTGACTTTATAATCATAATATTAATAGTTTTTTTTTTTTTTTTCTTTTTTAGGTTTTATGATACTTCAAAACAAGGCTTAGGAGCTTTGGTCATTCATTTTGCGAATGTTCTTCTAGCAGGAATGTTTCAAGGTGATCCTTGCACATGGTAAGCTATTTTAATTTATGTTAAATGAGAAATAAAAGCAGTGTCAGTTTTTGAAATTTTTCCTGTCACTTTTCAGTTTTTGTTTTTTTTTTTCATGCTTGGGTATTAAAAAAAAAAGTGATTTATGTGATCACATAGAATTTTTAATTACAGTTAATGCATAACCTCTTAAAATTCTTGAAAGGATATTCTTGGTTTTACTTATAGTAGAACCTCGCTTTAAATTTATGTCATTTTTGTGTGGTCCCACGAAACTCCTTAAAAGAAAACCCGGATTTTACACAATGCAAACCCTAATTTTCCCACATTCTGTGTTTAGTTTACTTAACCTATTGGCAACTGGTCAGACTTTATGGAAACACCATTAATAGCATATGCTCGTTAGTTAAAACGAGTCTTGTCACTTCTTTAATACAGATGGGATTAAAATACTAGAATACTGAGGTATTCCTAGCTGATATTGAGACCAGCATCCAAAATTCGGATAATGCAAGCAAAGTTTTAATTGAAAATGCTCGTAAAAAGGAAATATTATTAAAGATTTAAAGAGAAAAGATTGTTTTTACATGAAAGCCAACAAAGACAATTCCATTGTTGTTTTAGATAAGTCTGACTATTTCTGAGAATTTCCAGAAACTCCTTTACCTCAACTTTCATTGAAGATCAAAACACAATTATAGCTTTTCCTCTACTGATTCCAAAAATAGCAGCTTCTATAAAAAATAAGTTTATTGTTCCAAACTCCATTCTTCCTAGTTCCATGTAGTTAGTTTTTCCTTTCTTTACAGGGAGTTTTGCCACAGTTCCTTATTTTAATGCTTTTATACACAGAAAATGATTTTGACTAAAATAAAGTCTTTGATTTGAGGAAAAAAAAATGAGGGAAAAATTGATATGAACAACATAAAGTAAATTCATATGGCTATCTCTGTAAATTCATGTAAAATTATATAAATGAAGTTGAAATATAATTAAAATTCCATTAAAAAAAAGTTACTTACAAAAATTATTAACTCCTATTATGAAAAGATTAAAATATCCAGAGTAATTTCAAATAAAGTCTTAAAAAAATACTGCATCTTCTCTTCCATCTTCTTCCAAGTAGGGTTTTTCATCATCAAAATATAGCCCCTTCATTGAAATGTATGTGATTCAAGTTGGAAGATGTATGTGATCCAGCATTCTTATTTAATGGAACTATATGTTCTTTGATTATATTAGTTATCTAGGGAAAGTTTAATTATAACCACTCTGTATATTGGTTTTCCTTGTTCATGGTCCTTCAAAGATATAGAGCATAAATTAAGTTCCACCAAGAAATACTACATTAAATAACTATATGGCTCTAATGGAGAATACAGTGAGAAATAAGTTTATAATGAAATAATAGATTAAATTTGTCATTTGATGTTATCAATTATGTTAAATTTATTTATTTTGTAAACTTTGTCCCCTAATTGAAACCTTTTTATCTCTTTAATAAACAAGATTTCAGGAAAACTGAACCCTCTATTGATTTATTCACGACTAGCATTCAACAAAGAAAACTTATTGATCAATCAAGAGATAAAGTTGGGTTCTTAAATAAAGTGGCAGTGGGTGTCTTATTGTAGAAAATAAGCTTGACGAGGTTTGAGAATTAAAACAAATTAGAAATCTTTATTCAAGATTATAATATTTAAACCAATGAGGTACAAAAAAAAATAAATCTTAATCTATAAAAAGGAAAGGATAGAGCTTATCAAGAATCGAAGAAAGTTAAACCTATACCAACATATTTACTTAATTCTAAATGTATAAATAGGAATGTTTATTAAACACAATATATCAAAAAAAAAAAAAGATTCCTCTTTCGTCTTTCTAACACTGCTTTCCATATCATGGAAAGTTTATTTCATCTGCCATTTTGAGATTATTCTGGGTAAGAAATTTTACCTCCCTATAAAATCTTAATTCAGTCCCTTAGATCTAGCGTAACTTATTTCTGTTCTCTTTTTTGTTTTACAAATATCACAATAATGTTTCATTAAAAAGGGTTACTCACACTTTCTTTTCAGCAAACTGCTAATTCCACAGATTTCTTTCAGAATTATTCCAAATCACACACAAGCACAAAAACACAAAGAACAGGCCATATAAGTTTTCCTGTTTTTTTTAGCTCCAAGGAAAATCACTAGCATACACTTGCAGAACAACGTTGCACATTCTATCTCAAAAAATGTAGAAATTTTGAAGGACTGACATTATAAAACCAATAAGTTGCTCCATTCTTCCGCTGCTTAATAATATAGATTATGAGCACTTAAGCAATCGTGCGTCGACAAAGCGATTTCACGTGCACGCGCCGATGTCAGTAATGCTTAAAAGATGAACAGAAAGTAACCATGCATTCCTTCTTGACAAATCGATTGTTACATGACAAGCTATTTTCTTGGTATTCTTTACACTCACTGTTTTAGCACATGAATTTGACTTGAAAGGGTCCACGAAAAATTCGGGAAAGTTGATACGGCCGAGCTAAGACTTTGATGTTAATTTGAATAGAATTTGAAAAAGTTAATCTGTTTTCAAGTTATCGTGTCTCTATTATAATTTTTATTTACCTTTGGATGCTCTATCTAAATATGAAGTCGAAATCAAAACCAGTTGAAAATGTGTGGTACAGCATTACCACAATAACATTAATTAACAGCATTGTTACTGTATTCACCAAGTCGGTCATTCTATTGCCAATTTTCTTTAATTTTGACTTCAGATTTGGATTCAGCATCAAAAAGTAAGTAAACTTTATAATAGGCACACATGTCCTGTCTATTTGGGAATATGGATAAAATGGTAGTCCAAAAATAGATAACCAAACACGTTGACTGCCATTATAAGCATGTACCTGGATAGATAGGACATGTGCCTTTTATAACTTTTACTTACTTTTTGATCCTCTAGCATCAAATTCATCTATGAAATTGAAAGCAGTACTTCTCCTTTTTCTAGATTTAAATATTATTAAGATTAATAGTTCTCATAAAATTATCAAATAGTGATAAGAGCATTTTCTCTTAAAAAATATGGTGGGTCAGAGAGATCAAATGTGACCAATCATAGGACATATATCCTTGTTTATCACAGGGGTTTGGTTCCAAAAAAACACTGCGATAAGTAAAACCTTGTTAAATGAATAATAGAACCAATAGGAAAAATAGGGTTTCGTCCAGTGACCCCCAAGCTGCCTTCCAACTTACCCCAAAATGACCACTAAATAAATTTAAACACACGTAATGATATTTAATAATTTAATATTTATAATTTACCATTTCAATAAAATTTTATACGAAATATGTATATAAAATGATCAGTAAATAATAATAAAAATCACAGTGAAAAGTACCCAGTGCATAGTTTACAGTGAAATAATAGTCATAGGCAAGGTTAATAGAAGAGAGTTAGTAGGCCTTGGCAGTGGTTTAGCGAGGGTAAACGACACCCAGAGTATGGTATTCATTTTTTCACCCCATGTTATCGTATTTTATTGATGTGATACCCCCCACTCCCCACAAGGGTATCAAGACTGGCACTCGGAGCATCATGGCCCTCTACCCTCCCGTCTCTATGCCACCACTGAAAGTATGTTCTATAACACTGTTGGGCTTGCTTAACCAGCTCCTGCTCACTGGGCCTAGCTTAAGGAGCTTCATCTTGCTTCCTTCTGTCACAGTCATTAAATATCACCAGCTATGCTGCCATCTCTTGCGGGTCGCTTTTACTATCGTGACCATTTCCTGACCAATCAAGGTTACCGTGATAACCTGGATCAGTGATAAATGATGCCATGATAAACGATGATAGATGTATATTAAATTTTGGATGGAATTTGAGAAATTACCGTAAATACTGTATTAAGACCCCCAGGCGCTTAATGCAGGCAGGCCGATATTTCAGGTCCGGCGCTAAATACAGTATTATGGTACTTATGGTACCAGTATTTATGGTACTTCACTAATTGGTCGGTTAGGGTTAGGTTACCAACATGGAGATTTGGGTCCTTGGTTCATCCCCAGGTTCAGTTTTTTTTTCCTTTTGTTTATTACTTTTTGTTGCCTAGCATTTATTTTAGAAACTGTCCATAGTTAGGTAATTTTAAGTTACTTGAGTCTGTGAATTTAGAAATCAATTAGGTAGCTTTGACAGCATAAAAGGTTCTAATAAATCATTAAATCATTTAGACAAGAGGGCAATTTAGAGTGTGATCTGTTTGATTGATTCATGGTTCTAGGTTTTCCCATCACTGTTTTTTGCCTTATTGGCTCTTTTTCTACACTTTTTTTTGGGTGTCTTTTGATTCTTTTAGGCTCATCTAATAGGAATATTCTAGTCATTTTACCTCTTCTCTTAGGCTACATGTGGTATTCTCTAATTTTAAATTTATTATTAGTCTCACAATTTTATATTGAGGATGAAAGCAGAGCCTTGAAAATACATTTCCAATCTTTCATATTCTGTTCTTTATGATTTAGAGATTTTCCCTCCTTTCATTTTAGACTTGAATAATTATTCGGTAATCATTGTAACGAATTTTCACAGACACAGAAAGAGAGAAATTGTTTTTTGCACTGTCAATCGAAAGAAAATGTTCCTGTTTTAATTTTAGGCAAAATTGATGGCATTGAACCACAAATTATAACTGCTTGCAAAAATTAAAAAAAAAAAAATCAAAAAAGCATACAGCTCTGTTGTCATATTTTGGAAATAAATAATTTTTGTAGATTGATTTTATTTTATTTATTTTTTTTTTCTTATCCTGGTTATAACGAACTAGGTTTTTGGTCTCTAGATGTTCGTTATAATGAGGGTCCACCTATATTTCAAAATTCCATTGATTAGGAGATTGTGCAGTGGCTTTATAAATTTTGATGGATTAGAGGACACCTGTTTTGAAGGGGTCACTGATAATGTTTAATATTTCCATGCCTTTTAGGAAGTTGTGGGCATGTGTATTTTGTCAATTAAATGATAAGCATACTGATTGAATAGTCTCAGAATAAAAGAAAAAAAAAATTATATCTTGTAATACGCTCTGCATATTCATTAAACTTTTATCTGCATTACCGAATTCAAAATCTAACTTCTTTAGCATAAGTGAATGTAATAGAATTCTTCATTATTGAAATAAAGATAAATTAGTTTTGTTTTGAAGAAGTGAAACATCGAAAATTTTTCAGTGATCTAAATTATCAACTAAATTGTCACCCATCGAATTGTTGTTCACCAAGTTATCGTATACTGGTATAATTACTACATTCCCCTTACTAAAATCTCAAACATTTGTCTGCATCTTGGCAGGAATAGCTAGATGTTTATAGCGCAGCATTTCCCAAACTATTTGGAGCCATAATGGATGCCAGGGTAGCATCTAGCAAAATGGCAGGGCAGGGAAATGAAAAATAATTAGGGCACATTTGGTCAGAAAGTAGAGCAAGTCAGAGACATAAGCGCACATTATAATGGTTAGTTTAAATAAATCCAACGAAAAAGGGCACGGTGCGCTCAGCAAGGGCAGGGCGCATTGAAAAAAGGCAGGACGCCGCGCCCTTCTATTCGAGCCTAGATGCAACACTGGATGCCCCTCGATCTGTCCTCACCTCCCTTCAAAAACAAACCTCACACTTTGTGAACTTACTTTATGTTGTTCTCCAAAACTGGAGACAATTAAGTATGGTGCACAGCTATGTTTAGGGTGTTTATTTCATGGCCCCCTTATTTTTATAGAATCTTATTCATTGAATCTGAAATTATTACTGTCTCCACAGATCGTTCCAGCACTCTCCAAGGTGGCGATATTGCCCACTTTGGATGGGAAACACTGTGTTAGTACATCAAGGTTCGCGCTTACACGCAATTTTTTAAAACTGAAACACATATTAAAATATAAAAATTAAGTTTGTTGCCAATGTGAACTCTGATATCACTATTCTTAACAAATTTCTTTATATATTTTCCTTAAGAAAGAAAGAAAAAGGGGGAACCTCTGAATTATAAAAATGGATATTTTTTTATTTGTTTGTTTCGTTTAAAAGAGGGAATATTTGTGGAATTCATCTTTATATTGCAAAAGTTTGAAAAGTAAATGAATAAATATGTAAAAAAAAATTAATGACTTAATTAAAACTTAATCAGTTTATCTGTAAAGAAAATAAGAAATTCTTTGTGGTAAACACTGTATGAAGACTGATATAAAATGTGTAGGGGAAGAGATAAGAAAGGGTAAGAAATAACATGAAGGGACTTTGGGATAGGAAGAAAGAATCATGGGTGGAATGAAATAATTTGAATTATATGCTTTCAAAAGTAGTTGTTTAGAAAGCTGGCCTGCATTTTACTTGATGATACACTGCCTTGCCAAAATTCATGGGGCACCACCAATTTAATGGAAGCACTTAGAAAAATGCATGTGTTAGTATCTACTTTGTTCACTTTCTGCTTCTATCACAACTTCTATTCTATCGGGCATACTTCCATAACTTTTTGATATGTTTCAGCAGGTATTTTTCTCCATTTTGCCAAAAGTGCCTTTAACAGTTCAGTTACAGATTTAGGGTGCTCCCCTCCTGCACACGATCGATGCTCCAATATATCCCAAAGAAGTTCAATGAGGTTGAGATCGGGGCTCTGTGCAGACCAGTCAAATTATTGCTCTCCCCATTTCATCAAACCATCTGCCTACAACCGTTGCTTTGTGGCAAGGTGCGTTATTATGTTGAAAATGAAAAGGGCCATTTCCAAAATGCTGCCAAGAGAGCAGGGAGTGTGGCAATGACTGGACCCAGACCAAACCATAAAAATTACCCTCTGCCAAACTTCACTGTTGGCACTACATGAGTTGCCAGATGGCATTCTCCAGGCATTTGCTATACCCAAATCTTCCCATGCGATTGCCAGATGGTGTATTGTGACTCGTCACTCCATTCAAACACTCACCATTGCTCCAGAGTCCATTGACATCTCTCTTTGCACTATTGCAATCTCCTTGCTACTTTGCAGGTGTTGATGTGGGCTGTGGGGAAGCAGCTCTGCCATGAAAACCCAGTGAATGCAGTTTCCTGTGAACAGTCCTGGTGCTTACAGTTGTCCCAATGGACTGTGTGAAGGATCATGTCAGTCCATCAACCAACGTTTTAGTTTGCAGTGACCACTCTGCAAAGCACCCTTTGGCCCCTTGCTGATGTAATCGTGGGTCTTCCGGTTCTGGGCTGAACACGTGTCGTACCCTTATTTTAGGAAGGGATGGTTTGGGGATGTTTAGCAGAGTTGACATCTCTCTAACACTTTATTTGCAAAGTGACACCCAACAATTGTACCTCCTCTGGAAGTTCGAAAGCTGCTTTCTTTGAGCCATTGCTACAGCATGCAAGTGACCTCTGTTGTGTATGTTGGGATGAATGACAACATTTAAATTGCATGGGATTGCCTCATTTTTATGTAAAATAGGGGTGTCCCATGACTTTTGGCAAGGTAGTGTATTCTTAAAAATAAGAATTAAATAGGTAATCAGTTAACTTATTTAATTGATAAGCTTCTTCTATCCTCTCCCCCTCCAGTTCTTTTCTGTATGGTCTTTGCCTTCTCATATCACTCCCAGTTTGCATGAAGTCCATCTAGCAAAACTACCCAGGACCTGGTCCCTATTTTATTTGGAAAGCTCCCTGCCTCCCCCCCCCCCCAAACACACACACACAAAAAAATATATTACTCTTAATTTTTTAAAAGAAGTTTTTTAATTAACTATTTTTATTTGATCAAGGTCTTAGTGAAGAACAGTTATAAATTTTTTTTAGTATTAATTAGTAAGCTGAAGGCAATAATAAAATAGTACTTACATTTTCTTGCATAGGTATATTGTTAGTTTCCTTTTGGATTCTTCCATTGGACTCTTTATAATATACATTGGAATCCGTACATGCCAATGTTTGGCACGAAGATGGAAATCCGAAATTCTCAATTTTGGTGAATATGGTAGGTTGCTTTTTTTCTTTTTACTACCGTACTTGAAAGTAATGTATGTACTATGAGAGGACAAAATCCTAAAGATAGTGATAATGGGAAGTGTTAATTGGCATCTTCTAAGCATAGTGGAACATAATCATATAAACTTATCTAATAAATAAAGAGGCAGCTAAGCTTCCTAGCAATGCTTTGTAATCAAAGACTATGATGTAAATATAGTAACCCAGTGAATTTGATTGTGAACACATATTTTGTTCAGTGATTATATGCAATAGATGTACAATACTGTAAGCTAACATTGGCTGCCCATACACCATTGATGACGAGGATCACCATAGATGGTCTGTAACCTGATCGGGAGGGCAACAGGAATCACATTCAGCTTCAGTGTCAGGGCTTCAAGCAGTATTAGTGAATAACCAGTGCATTATATAAGTTAACCATAGGATCCAGATTTGATGCCGTACACTAGTGTACCATTGTTGATTGCCTTGCTTGATCCCAAAACATCGAAATTGGAATTCTGCGATCATATGTGTCTTTTTTTTTTTTTTTTTTTTTTTTTTTTTTTTTTTTTTCCAATTGTACTGAGGGGTGGTCGTGTATGACGTCAAGGAGAGCCACATTTAATATATAAAATATATTAAAAGAGCCACACAATAGTATCTATAACAAAGTACTGGTTGCTCAGTCAATTTAACAAGATTCAGTTCTGGAATTTAAAAAAAAAAATAACTGATTGTTTTCAATGGAAGATGTAGTTAACACAACAAAGATGCATTTGCTCACCATTGGTATAGAGTAGGCGTCTGCAAGTAATTTTAGGTGTGGTTCGAATACTTTTGAAAATTTTTATTGTGGTCCAGAAAAAAAACCTCATATTCGTTACTAATTTTTTATTTTAATTTTCGATAGCGTCGTGATAATGAGCGACAATTCAAAAAGTTATTCCTTAAGCTTTTACAAACTTTCAAATAAATTTTGGCGGTCCAGTTTCTGACCTTCTGCGGTTCGCCAGTTGCCGACCCCTTCGTATAGAGTATCATTCATTCTGCTCGAGGTGTGCTTTGTCTGTATAACACAGGCCAACGATGGAAAAAAGTTTTGAATGAGTTTGCCTTAGGCTTGTGTTTTTAGTGTGCTGAATCCGAATAAGCTTTTAGACTTTTTCTATCAGATCACATTTCTAAGTTATGCTCATAGAGACTGCAATGTTAAAGTACTGGGTGTGAAGAGAATCAGCTGCAGTGTTAAAGTATCCATATTGTTGGGCTACAAGAAAATTTATCAGGCCCCAAAATCTGCATAATTTAAAATGTTTCATTGAAAAGCGAGGAATCTGTGGGTGATAGAAAAAAAATGAGGTCAGATACGGATTCAGCACAAAAAAAGCATAAGAATCAGCTCTTCACGTTAAAAGCTTTTTTTGTTGACTTGTGTAATGGATCGTTACAAAACATACACTAAAAATGAAAATGAAGTGGTCTAAAGAGAACTTTCATAAACTGGGGCCTGTATTATTACATTGGTATTTGGTTAAAATACAACAACGATTACTTGAAGCTTGCAGGATAGAAAATTGCAAATGATTCACAGCTGCAGATATGTGCTTAGTTAGAGGTTAGAGAACTGAGCCTTCTGAACTTAATAAGGGGTATGAGGTATAAGAGCCTGTGGACAATGTGAACTCGTACAGTACTACATTCCTTGTGACTAACCATGTCCTGTTTCTAAATGAGATTGTGCTACCTGCAATTTAGACTATTTGGCTGAGTGAAGCCAGAACTTTCAAAGTCCTACTTATGTGGGATGAGCTGCCAGCACAGAACTGTGAATGTAGCTTCGGTGGATAGAGGAGAGTCAGCATATGGTAGTGATGGTCTGTAAAATACATCTACAGGGTAAGCCAAAGTGACGAAGTAGTTTCAGTGTTTAATAACTCGTTTAATTTTTATTCTAAATTTACTATACCATAGTATCAGATACAGAGCAGATTAGAAAACATTTATTTATACTTTATTAAAATAAAATCATCCGTTCACTTGGAAAATCCCTGGCGTTGTAATTTCGTGGGATTAGAATTATTGATCTTTGTTATTTTGATAGTAAAATTTCACAATTTGTGTTTGCTTTTCGGTTGCGAACTTCCATGGTTATTCTCCAAGGTCTTCTTTATAAAATCTGTAAAAAAAAAAAAAAAAAATTAAAAAATAATTTTATAAAGGCTATTAAATATTTGCAGCTCCTTTGTGACTTTTGACCAACCCTGCATAACTTAGTGCTTCACAAATTGTGTAACAGTGAGTCACTGTATGCAAAAACTGTCCAATGTCATCCGCTCTCCACCAATTTTCTGAAAGTTCCTTTTACAGTAGACCATAATCCATATATGGCTAAGCGCTGATTTTGATGTAACGATTGGCAACAAGTCAGATTTACCCTTAGCCATTGCGCTATTGCTGCCTAGACGCCATCTGGCGTGCGGAACACATGCTGTCCCTCACAACAACTTAAAAAAAAACGGACACGATCAATATATATTAAACACAATATCTATGCTCAGCTGGCACATCGGTCTGAAGTAAATAATTTGCTATTAGTGTGTGCTTAAGCATCTACAAACCAGGTCTGCCACGGGCAATCATTTTCATAGTGGCTATGGCGTAACGCCGGAAAGCGTCACGTGATCCTTTTAGGACTCGTCACTTCGATGAGCGACTCGGGGAGAACCACGGAAACCCCGCCGACGATTCCCGTGCAGTTAGCTACCGTTTTTTTTGTAGGAGTGCTAGACGGATGCTTATCGCAGGGACTACCCTTGTCTCATATTAATGAGAAAATAAGCAAGGGATCCAGAGCGCCGACACACACACCACAAATTACTTTCGCTACCCAGCCCGATGGTCCTCTGCTTGAAAACGTATCTTGCAACTAATTTTACTGCTATCACTCAGGTAAAATAAAATTGCTATAGATCTCAATAGTTACATTAACATGAACTAACATTTTCTATATATATTCTATTTTATTTCTCTTTACACAACAGTGTCTTATCCAAGAAAACAAGATACAATACACTGATGTCGCCTAACAGCGCAACACTCTATATACGCAGTTCGTCAGTCTCAACGCGTAACTAATAGAATGTATATCCGTGGTCTCTGTGTCCTCTCAGTCAGAGTAAAAAAATAAGATAAAATTCACTCACCACCGCAGTCATCAACTATGGAATCTCACCAACTTGGAATACTTGTTTAAGATCCATACTTGCACTCATTATTGACTTTCCATTGAACCGCTCACAACTCGTCACCCATCGAACATCTTCATGCGATCATTCTATTCCGCATCTGAAATTCTTAAAACACTCGTCTAAAATATGGATTGGCCACAGACAAAAAGATACCGTACTTTTTCTCTGTTGCTAAAACAGTATTAATAGACTTATCTTTGAAGATTATGGTGAACGCATCGCAAGAAGCAGTATCTCGTTTTCCAGCACCATCATAACAACAGAACATCGTTTTCCGACATAACTTATCTACCTCCGTCCCTGACGAACTTTTTTTATATCCACACCAAAAAAAAATTCGAAATTTTTTTTTGTTTACAAACAAGCAACACGTAGTTAACAATTGAGGGATGCCTATGAACTCATCTTCCAAGAATTTCTAGCTCCCAACAATGCTACGAATCAACAAAAGGCCTCCTGTTGCGTTTCGCTGTTGACGCAGCCAGATCGGAATTAATATTAAAAACCAAACAATTTTCCACATACAACGAAAATAATACTCCATTAAAAAAAAAAAATTTACTACCAAAAATATACAATATAAACACGATATCGAGTTGATATTTAATTATTTATACTAATCAAACGAATTATTGCTTAATTCCCCCCCAAAAAAACTCTATTACCGATTAAAAATATTTCAATAATTTATTTCCCTATATTCCCCATAATTAAATTACACAGACAACACGTGACTTGTCACAACACATTGGATAAACATGCATGTTTCAACTTATCTTTAGCATGGCTGAAATAAGCATTTTATATTCAAAGGAAGTGCTATTTTATAAATTCTATGTAAACTTTTAGAATTGTTGTATAAAGGAGCCATGGAACACTTGCATCTTAATTCCCTTTCTTCTTCATGTAACCAGCCATAGGAGAGAGAACCAGGCACACCTGCAACCAAATAAATCTCATAATACGAGGTGTGCTCAAAAAATAACTGATTTTTTTTAATTAAGCAGCAACGGATCATCGTAGCGACGAGCGGTTGGCAGCAGTGCAATCGTCATATCCTTCTGCCTAATGGACTATTTACAGGTTTTTACATGTTGTTTAGTTACAGAGTTGTTGCCATTTGAGTGCAACGTGTTTCAGTGATCATCACGATTTTTGTAATGTCTGATTTACGAGAGCAATGATGCATGAAACTGGGGAAAACATGGGGAAAATTCACAAAAAGAGACCACTGTTGTGGCAAGACAACTCGTGGTTTCTTCATCATGACAATGCACCTCCCCATTCAGCCTTGTTAATTCGCCAGTTTTGTGCCAAAAATCAGATGACTGTCCTCCCCCAGCCTCCCTACTTTACAGACCTAGCTCACTGTGACTTTTTCTTGTTTCCAAAATTAAAGTCAGTGCTGAAAGGACGCTGTTTTGATGACATTAAGAAAAATTCATCACTGGGATTGAAGGATAGTCCAAAAGAAGTTTCCAGGACTGCATGGTAAAATGGGAACACTGCTGGAGCAAGTGTGTGAATAGAGGAGGGGAGTACTTTAAAGGAGATAAAGACAAATAAGCTGTATATTAAATAAAAAAAATAAAAATTAAAAAATTCAGTTATTTTTTGAACAGACCTTGAATAATAATAATAATAATAATAATAATAATAATAATAATAAACATCAAAGATTCGACTGATGGGGCTTGCAGGAAATGTCATATCACAAAGGACATCCAACACGTCGTATCCAGTTGCAAAATACTCATGCAGACAGAGTATTTACACAGACATAACCAGGTTTCTAACATCATATATCAACATCTCGCAAAAATACGCAGGCTTAGGGATATCTGCACTCCATACTCTAAATATATCCCAGACACTGTCTTAGAAAACACCACACACAAACTACATTTCGACAGAGCTACGAGGGTTGTTCAAGAAATTTTGGCTCCTGGTCCATAATTTTTTTATTTGTGAATCAATTTTCAAAATTCTTTTTGTATCTGGTACTTACATTTCTCCTCTATGTAATGCACTATTCA
The DNA here is from genome assembly GCA_023313115.1 of Rhysida immarginata. NCBI lineage: Eukaryota > Metazoa > Arthropoda > Chilopoda > Scolopendromorpha > Scolopendridae > Rhysida > Rhysida immarginata. The sequence goes on from JAHWFO010067154.1 coordinate 134,749, forward strand.
CTTTTCGACATAGTCCCCATCCCTTTCCACACATTGACCTATGCATGACTAGTCGGATGAACCTGTCGGAGAGGAATTCCGGGGTTGTGGTCAACACGAGGATTGAATGGCATCTTTCAACTCGTCATCAGAATGCAACTCGTGTTCCTTAAGGTGCCCTTTCTTCTTTGGGAAGTGGTGAAAGTCGCAAAGTGCAAAGTCTTTCATTTTTGAGCTGCAGTTTTTCATTTTTGAACTGTAGGTGCTGCAATATTTCTAATCCTAGACCATTCTCCTTCTTACTCAATGGTTATTGCCTTGCTGTGAATATTACTTACAACATTTGAAGACATAGCTGAATGCTGTTAAACCACTGCTGAAACAGATGCATACAAATTCCCAGCGATCCTTAAGAAAACAAAAATTACCATTTCGTTTTTTTATTAATGTATTTGTTACAGAATAATAATGAATATTAAGCAATCTAATTTATGACTTTTATCCTAATATTAAAGAAAATTTATTATAAGTTTACTGTTGCTCTTAATAGTATATGAGAGAAATGTAGAAGATAATAATTTAAAAACATAATATTAAAAAAAATACAAAAAACTACAGGGTTTATAACTACACGTTGGTTATTATTAAACTTTCCCTACTTAACCACCCTAGCAAGGAAAGTATTTATAGTATAGGTACCAAATTCAGTAGGTATAATGTCCAGATTTGCATGATTCACTGCCTCCAATAGTACCATACTAGATCAGTAGTGGCCATTTTCGTTCACATGTAACAGTGTAGTCGTTAAAGAGTCAACATGGACTTGGACAAGAAGAGCAGGGTGAGAATGCAGTTCTTCCCTTGTCCTTGGCAATATTCAAATTACAGTTCCTGTTCATGCGATCACTTGTTTTTCACAAAAAGATTGTCGCATAAGGATAGTTAATTATAACCATCCTGAATATCTTAACAAAAAGATTAATTTCTTACAGAATTGATCTTTCATATATGGAAATTATCAATATTTCTTAGGATATTATGGAGTCACTTCAATTTTGCTTAGATTAGCTTCTCTCCTCGGCTGCTCGCCATTAGGATCTCCTCATGTTAAATTAAACATGTCTACAGAATTTATGGCCTTAATACGCTCACTTGACTTAAAATTAGCTCACTTTAGATACAAAGTTACCAGATCGGAATTTAAATTCTTTTCTGGTTGACCCTTTTTTCACATTGAGTTTGTGATACTTTGTCTTTTCTTTATGGAGATCCTATGTCCCAAGTCTCTATACCAATGAGCTGGATTTGTTTTTGAATGTTGGTTAATTTCAGTTTGGATGAAGTTAGAATATATCGTATTGTTTTACAAAAAATAAAAATATACAGAGAAATATTTACCAGGGACAAGGTGAGGCATGTTTTTATTGAACAATTTTCAATTTACAATGTTATATAGCAGGGGTGGGCAAGATGAGATCAAAGAGAGCTACGTTCCGGTTTTTCATATATTATAAAGAGCCACACCATAGTTACTTAGTGTTAAATACACAAATTTAAATAGTACAGTTCTGAAAAAATGATACAGTGAAAAAAGTTCTGAAAAAACAAATTTAAATTTTTAATGGGAGCCGTATTTGCCCACCGTGGTTATATAGTGTGTGTTCAAATTTTATCGATGTTTTGCATAGTAGATTTGGCGGCATCTCTTCGGCCAGGACTTGGTTTATCATGGTTTGAGAAATTTTTTGGAGCGCCTCCTTCAGAGCTCATTTAAGTCTGCAAAGGGTTCCTACATTCCTCTTGTTTAACTTAGATTTCCCACAACAGAGATCACATGGAGCATCATCTAAAGATGATGGCATCCACTGGGAAGGTTTGTTATGTAGTAAATCCAGGGTTTATTTTAATTGTGAGCCAGTGCAGAATCTTGATGGAAGATTAAATTCTCATCAGGTTAAAACCATTCGTCCTTCAGAAAAGGTCTCGGTACCTTATTGATGTATTGGTTGTTATTTATCTTAGTGCCTGGCTCCACAAATATAGGTTTGAGAATGCACTACAACAGTCCATTACTCCCTTTGGCTGTGATCTTGAAGCATGAGCTGCAGCTTCAGAATGCTTTTTGCAAGTGATAGAGGTACTAGACTATTTGCTTTTCCTGGCTGTACATATGTACATTCCATGCCTCACATGAAATAAAGAATCTTTGTCAGCATTTTCTCCTTATCATCAAGTTAAGTGAACTATGAGCAACGACGACACTTTTCGGTTGTGTCTTGGGACATCTAGTGACATTTGGGGTTGCGAACCAGTCTTGTGCCTAATTTTTTATACAGGGTGCTTGAAAAATATCTGGCAAAATTTTAAAGGGTGGTAGAGAGGACCAAAATAAGCATTTTTCGTCCTAGAATGTCTGTCCAGAAATGACGCGTTTAAGCGCTGGTAACAAAGAAACATGTGAAAGGTGAAAGAAAACCAGGCAAAAGGATAGTTAAAATTTTTATTGAGCGTTGTTTTTATTCAGCTGATCTCAGATTTTTCCACCCCAGGAGTTCTGGGAGTTCTAGTCCGGCCCATATCACATCGGTTAATACTGAAAGATCCACTTTCACAAATCTGGCGGTGCACACGCTTAAACATTTGTCGATTCGGCAGTTGTCTTGTTGAGTATCGTTCCCTGTGCAGCCTCTTGAGCAGCTAATCCATTTCTGTTCACTGCCCCAAACGTCGTATGACAGGCTGTTGTAAATCCAGCGGGGAAATGACGCCTTTACTCCCAGATATCGACGACTGCCACGCTTAAATGCATCATTTCCGGACACACATTCTACGACAGAAAATGCTTATTTTGATCCCCTCTACCACTCTTTAAAATTTTGCCAGATATTTTCCGAGCACTCTGTATAGTGGCCTACAGTTCTAGGGCTCGGCAATATCCTGCTGTGTTGGAGGGTCTTCTGAACTTAGTTTGTTGCTTCCTGCAGGATACAAGGAGGACCTCTCTTCATAGGAGTAGACTTGCCTTGTTGATTCTTTGCTTCCATATTTCTGAAGTAGGGCAGGTATACTCTTGAAATTGCAGTTCCTTGTTTTTGTAGCTGCTTAATAAAAATTGTATAACTCCAATTAAGGTCTAAAAGAGCTTTTAATTTTCCGATATCTTCGCTGGAGAATTTCCTCTTAGCCATTTTTTGTTTTGCTTCCTACTCTTACCTGTAATATTTCATGGCAGGGATTAGAAATTTTGATTACTCAAATTCTTGTGAGAAAATTGTAAAAGAAATTGTTCAATAAAAATTTCTGCTTCACCCTGTGTCTTTTGATTTTTTTAGAACCAGAATAGGGCGTACAGGATGTGCCATTATGGTGCACATAAATATTTATCACATGATTTATAATTTGATTTATATTTTCTCCAATCTGCATTATGTGGTCCAAACAGAAAATAATTTTTCTAAATGCAAACCAATGTTGAGTATTGATAGGAGAGGTGTGTGAAATGATTACACCATTTATTTTGTGCATCTCTGAGAAGTGAATGAAAACCACTGTTTAAGAGCAGTATCATATTAGAGTAACTAAGGCTTAGCATAGGTAGTATTAAGATTTGTATAGTAGTGTATTTAGATTTTTCACAAAATTATTTTAATTGGTTTATTCTGTAATTCCAAAAATTGGCACATACTCTTTTTTTCTTATTTCATAGGTAAACCACCAAGATTTAATGCCTGGCTCGGGCAGTGTTTAATCTACATTTTTTTAATGGTTGTTGAAAAGATTCTTATTACTATTCTTATTCAGCTTGATATTTGGGATAAAGTAAGTGTTGTTTATTTTCACTTAAAACTCATAGGATGACATCCAGTAGACTCTAAATATTTTTTATATTTTGTGTTGATATTTTCCAGGTGCGTTTATTAATATTGCCACCTACAGATCCAAAGCTGGAATTAACCATTGTTATGCTTATCATTCCATTTATAGTTAATGTAAGTTACCTTTACTTTATGCAATTTTATTTTTACATATATATGCGGATTGTTTACCAATGATTTAGACTTAGTCTTGTATGCAACCACTGGAAGTGGCAAGCCAGCAACAATTCAGAAATCTGAAAGAATCCACTTAAAGAGTGAAAAATGATGTGGGAGTTTAAGTAGATGTCAGGATTAGTGTGACGAGCATGCCATCTGACAGGCAGCCTACCTTTCGTCAATGACAGATCATGGAGGGTGATTATCATGAGCAGAGGTGGACTTCATGGTTCATTTGGAAGGAAGGCAACATGCCTGCAGATATTTACAGCAGATTGCATGCATAGCGTTTGACAGTGTCTCATTATGTGCAATAGTGTTCAACCGGGTCAGGGGATTTCCCCATTCACCGTACTTCAGTAAAATGAAGAAGCCTTTAAGTGGTGTCAGATTTCCACACAATAATTCCCTGCAGCAGCCATCAGAGACTGGGTGCATGACATTCCAAGAGAATGGTACAGTGCAACCATGCAAAAGCTATCGGAGTGGTGGCAATGATGCTTAGCTTAGCTCTTTATGGAGAATTCATAAACTGGACTGAAGCCTACCTGGGAGCCTGGACCATCCACGACACCATAAATGTCATTCGTCTAAATTATTCGTAAGCATCCCTCATACTTATTTATATAGTTTATTATTATAAGGTATTATCCAGAAGATACATGTTAAAATTCATTTTCTTCTAATATTTATCAAATTTAATAAAGTGGCAGAATTGCTCTCCATGAATGCCTACTTTAGCCAGTTGATGATATTATCCTTTCTTGAGATAATCCAAGTGAAAGTTTAATATAAAATATCTGTTTAAGTACAATTTGTTATAGTACAGGTGGTCCACTAATGTGAAACTACCCATATACTAGAAACACATAGCTTGATCCGATGAGACGTGATTCAAGTTGGTGCAAGCTGATGGTTGGGTTCAGATGTGGAATAGACCTTCCTATGTGGATAGGAAGGCATTGTGCAAGCTGGTGGTGGCTCCATCATGGCATGGGGCATGTTACATGAGAGGGATTGGGCTTCTGATCAATTTGGGCTTACCATTGACTGGAAATCGTTATGTCCAGCTGCTTGGTGACCATTTGCAGCTCTTCATGGCCTTTATGTACCTAATAACGATGGGATGTTCCAGGAGGACAATGCGCCATGTCTCTAGGCCAACATTACTCGCAATTGGTTTGAGGAGCATTCTGAACAATTCCAATGAATGAATTGGCCACCTACATCACCAGAAATGAACCCCCCATCGAACATATTTGGGATATTGTCAAACGATCCATTCGAGCACAAGATTCTGCAATACTTACACAATTATGGAGGGCTATCAAGACTGCAGGGCTGAACATCTCTTCAAAGGATTTCCACCAACTGGTAGAGTCTTTGCACTTCGCTGGGTAAAAGGAGGTTCTACAAGATATTGAATAGGTATCCCATGATTTTAGTACTTTAGTGTGTGTTATGAATTTCTAAGGAAATGCCTTCTAATTGAGATTACTTCTTTTTCATCCTCTGTTTAATGTCAATTGGTTTGACATGAAATATAACTAATCGTCCAAAGAAGGTTTCCATCAAAATTTTAAAATTTTTACAGATCACTTATTTAATCTTGAAGCTGCTTGCAAGTAAAATGAATCATCATATATTGGGAGTATTCTGTGAAAAATTACATGTTTTTAAATGAGAAAATTAAAAGTGATTGTCATTCTTAAAAGTAAAGAAGAATAACAACTGTGGAGGTTTACTTACAGTAAGAAGATGCAAAGTCCCACTGCCCACAGCGGTGTTTAATTCATACATGAATGTACATTTCAGCAGCCACACTGCCTTCGTCAGCATGTGAGAGTATACAGATACATGGAAAGCACAGAATTATATACAGAGACAGCCAATCAGAATGCCAGTAAACAGAAATAAATAATATAGGATAATAGCCAATGAGAGAAATAAAAAAAAAAAAGTTGATTGGTCTAAAAAAGAAAACTTTACAGAGGAAAAGCCAATCAGAACATGAATTAATTGAGTTGTAGGAAGTGTGAACAACGCTACTGTAATCAAAGTAGGTAAAGTATTAATATCGGAATCCAGGAACATTTTGCTTGTATTTGTAATAAATAATATATTTAAAATCTGGCCATCAAGACTTCATCAACAACGTTAAAGTTCTTCTTTGCTGCAATAATACTAAAAATTTAATTTTTCTGGAATCCTTTGAAATTAATAAAAACGACTCAATGAAACTGCTGAATGCTTACACTGGCCCTATCGACCTACCGTAAGTATTCTACTATAATGCAATCCCACATTCAGAGCCAAAAAAAACAATATAAATTTTACCCTCTTGTATAATGTGATTCCCATTTTTTGACTCATCATTAACTTATGAGAAATAAAATATGTAATAATATACAGAAAAATCTATTTTTTACGATTTTAAAAATGCATAATCTGGATTTTTAATATTAAGAATCTTCAAAATCTTATTCATTATCGTCTGATTCTTCAAAAAGTTCCTTAATACAGTACAGACGGTGGTTTATTAAAAAATAATAAAGGGTTATTTAATTTTGAAGAAGATAAAAAACGATACAGTTACAATAGATTACATGTACTTTTATTGTATGTTCATTTTTCGAAATTATTATGCATTCATGCTTTAAGGAAATATAATAAATATTCATTTGAATTTCATAAAACATTCGGCAGTGGCTGTTGAAAAGTTTTACTGGTCGAAAATTTACACTGTCATATCACTGAATTATGACCACCCGCTTAATAATGGGAGTAGCCACCCTTTGCCGCTATAACTGCTGCTAGGCGTCATGGCATGGACACAAGAAGTGCGCGGTTATAGTGGCTAGAAGGGATATATAGAAGGGGTACCCCTTTAGCCACTATAGCGCAGTATGTGTCCGATGGTACGGCAGTCCATTCTGCTTGAAGTGCTGTCCACAGAGTTCAAGAGTCATAGCAGGGTGCGTTCAATGGTAATGTCGGATGCACGTCTATTGGCATCACTGTTGAATCTGGTGGTCAGTTGATGAACTGTGGCTCTCCTGTCACCTTTTACGAGTCGTTGTAGGCGCCGCTCACCCTGGCGGTCGATGGCTCGCGACCCTTTACAGTGATGGCGTTGGGATGCGATTTCTGTCTCTGCTGTCCACTCTTTGTATACCTTCACTACAGCGGATCGTGAACAGTTCACAAATCGTGCCGTTTCGGAGATTGTGCCACCCTTGCTGCAATAGCCTATTATCATCCCTTTTTGGATGTCCCGTTAAATCCGGACATTTACCCATCTTGAGGCTTGTTCACCTGCCGTTTGATGCACCAGCTTTAAAGCTTTCTCAGCCTGTTATACAAATTTTGCAATGTGTAATCGTTGTTGGGGTGAACCATGCGTGTGCCTTGAAGGGGTACTGATCATAATTCATTGATATGACAGTGTATTTCACTTTCCAACTTTAATGTTACAAAGTTATTTAATGTGATGTCTATATTATTCAATTATTATCAATAAATAAATTAAATATTATGTGCTAGTTTCATTTGAAATTTATCAGATTGAAGTTCGCTTGAAATCATCCTCTGTCTCCATAGGACTGCTGCCCCCAAAAGTTTACTTGTGCACTAAAAAATTTGAATTTTTGAAATTCTGACTTCGGATTCTTAAAGACCATTAAAAAGTAGAAAAGGAATGTCTGTAAGACCCACTCTCTATCTCTTTGTCTTCATCGATAAAATTGGGTTCAAAACTTTAAAAGTTCCACACTTTCAGGGTCTCTATCTCCTAAACGGTTGGATCAGTTGAAAAAACACCAAGAATAAAGCATTTCTCTTATAGTCTGTACAGTCTGAATATACCATTAAAAATAGGGGTTCCTATTTAAGATTTCATCGGCCTCGGTGGTTCAGTGTGTTGCGTGATCGCCTCTGATGCCTGAGTATGCGGGTTCGATCCCGGCCGAGGACGACGAGGATTTTTCAGGGGGAAATCCTGAGATCACGCACTTCCTTTGGAAGGGAAGTAACGCCGTTGGTCCCACGTACTCGTTTGCTGGCTGCACGTTAAAGAACCCTTGCGAGGCAAAGTTTGTGGCCCCTATAACGCTGTCCTGAAATGACCATAGCAGTTGAAAAGGATGTTAATACCAAACAAACCAATCAACCTATTTAAGATTTCAGAGTTACCCCCTCCCCCCAGCCCCCCCCCACAACTGGGGGGGGGGGGGGGTAATTTTTAACTAATGAATTTCCCCCACGAAATTTTTCACTTTTGATTTTGGACATTTTTTCATACAATGCTGAGTTTCCGAGATATTCAGTTGTCTCAAGTATTTGCATTCATACATTCAAAAGTTTCATTTTCACTAATATTTTGATACATGGCATTATTAAAACTTGATAACATTTCAGTTGATGGTGTAAATGACGTGCATGAATTTAACCCTTGCTTAACTGTTATAAGGCGTGCCTTGGCTTCTGTGGAAAGTCTATTGCGTTTTTTATTTTTTATCAATGTCACATGAAAATATCCTTTCACAATCTACATTCTATACTGGAATGGAAAGCAGGGCACATATTTTTGTTAACTGAGGATAGGCTAACCTACCAGTGGGTTTTTAATTTCCCATATTAAATAATCTCTCAAAAATAAATAAATAAATAAATAATCACGTGGTGGCATGATCTTACCTTAATTGATGATGGGCAATCTTCCTTCGAGTGAAGGCGTCGTTTAGTGCACTAGCACCAGTGGGTCCCAATTGAATTCCATGCAGAGATTTCAGAGTTTATATATGCTATTATCAATCATCACTGACTAATCAATGCAATGTGAATTTGGCTTAAGTGCTTTGTAATATGCAAGCATTGTACTATTGGTGAAACATGATGACATATCATGTATCTGGTATCTGGATTTTGTCAAAAGTGCTACAAAAAAGCTAGTTTCTATTATGCTATGGTCTTTTTTTAGACCTCATATATGCTACTGTAGCATCAAAAAAAGCAATGCTGATCCATATATCCTCATATGCTGATGAAGGCAGCGTGGGTGGCGAAATATACATTCGTGTATGAATTAAATATCGTTGTAGACAGCAGACTTTGCCTCTTCTTACTGATTGTCATTCTACTAAGTAATGGTGTTTTGTGTTTTCTGTGAAATTTATGGGTTGTAGTGTGGGCTCTTTAATTGACCACTGACTTGATACTGATAGTAATTATATTCATTTGTAGAAAATAAGTTAGGAACATTATATTTGATTTTATTTTGTAGGTTATGATGTTCTGGGTTGTTGATAATTTTCTGATGCATAAACGGAAAAGAATAGAAGATCCCGAAGATATTGGACAAAATCGAACGAAGGTTAGATACAAAAAGACTGATCAGCGAGAGGAATCTGAATCTGAAATCCTTCTATCCATAGATGATGATGAAATTACAAATGAAAAGAGTTTACAGCAGCGTCATCTAATTTTAACTGCTGTAACATGAAAAATTTTACAATTGAAAAGATAATATATTTTAATAAATAATTTATAAAGATTCCATTAATGTTGATAAGGAGCTGCTCTTCTGCAAAGTCATCACCAAGACAACATAAATTTAAAAAATTACTTTTTTTAAAAGATCTAAATGTACCTCTTCCCACTTTTTCTATCAATGTTTTGCTGATGGACATCTTAAATTCAAAATAATGAAATAACAAATAAATTTGTTACAATTTTTAAAGACCATTGGTTTGAAGGTGATTATTTTAATGAAGATTGTGTTTAAAAATTTGATTTTATTTGATATTAGCTAATTTAGAAAAAATTAATTTTTTGAGTTACTTTTTTTAGTAATTCCTCCAAAGAGAAGTTAATTTATTATAAACTTTTTGTTCACTGTTTTACAAATTTTCATTTAGTCCCAGATTATTTTTAAAGTCTTCTTCTTAAAGTAGAGAACAAAATGTACTGGTGATAAGGTGTGTTTACATTAAATTTTATACTCAAAGATGGAAAAAAATTATTTTTGTATTTTTATTAAATATTTTGAAGAAAACAATAACAGTGTCTGGGATGCTCTGGATTGTAAATCTGTTATGGTTCAAAAAAAAAAAAAGATTCTCTTGTACAAATTTAGTGGGTTTTTTTATGCTAAGTTCCCTTCCTTAGACCCACAAAAAGGGCATACAGTATGTGTTTAATCTGTTTAATAAGAACTTGACCAACCATTCATATAGTGATTTTCATATTGTGATCTTCCTCCTTCTTGAGTTTGTTCAAGATTATGTATCCATGGAAAGATTTTGACCATTTGGAACAGGAAAAGAGTAGAGCATTTGATATTAAAAAAAACATTTTAAAAATTGCTCAGCCATTCTGTGAAAGTAAGAAATTTTTCAGAAGCAGTGGAAACTAAAAGAGAGCGCTAGTAACATATCATGACAGCTGTCTCAGGTGCTATTTTGGTATATGCCTTTTTTATTTTCCTTTGGTGTCAATCATAGGTAATTTGTTTATTTGTATAAATGGAGAATATATTAAAACAAATGCACAAAGTAGTGTTTGTCTTTGTATGTTTGTTGTTCTGTTTTGTACGTCAAATATATATTGCATTTACATTGTTTTTTTTTTTATTTTTGTTTTTTTTTTATTTTAAAGAAATATAGCTATGCACTTTGTTTTAAACATGCAAATAAGTTAGTGCAGGAATATTAAATGTCATTCATTAATATACATAGTTAAAGATGATTTTTTATTTTAACAATTTTATTTCTGTCATGACGAACGCATGAAAGCAATGAGTGTTGAAAACTATTAATAAAATCTTTAGAAGTTGTATTTTCTGTGATATTGGTACAGCTTCCAAGAATAACAAAATATTTTTCATAAATTTATATATCTGAAGAATGATAAATTCTGTATATAAATAAATTTATTTAAAAAGAAAAATTTGATTTTTGTTTTTTTTATTTCAAATATTCATACTTACTTTTTAAACCCACTTATCTGTTAAGGTCACAGGCAGCAGACCTATGGAGGATCTCCAGTGCTCGCGATATTCCGCCATCAGGTGCATGTCCTCAATGGTAATACCCAAGCGACTCAAACCCAGATTCTCCATGTAGTCTAGCCACCTCTTACCCACCGGCTTGGAAAATGGCAACTATTTAGGAAGAGCAGTTTGTGGCTGCCATATCACAAGACCATACCAACGTAACTCAGACCTCTCAATGTGGAGAAATACCACCTGAACACTTAAAGACTGCCTTATTGTATGATTGTTGCGCACTCTATCTAATAGGGTAACACCTGCCACATCTCACAGGAACTTATTTTGGCTGCTTGCACACACAATCACACTTTTGGTCATTACCCAAGACTCATAACCATAGGTGAGAATGGGAACAAAGACAGACTCAGAGCTTGGGTTTTTTCCCTAGTTCACGTTTTGTTACACGGATCGCCACAGTTTGCTTCTGACACAGCTTGCTGCACCGATCCGAGCATCCAATTCTTTGTCCTGCATCACTCGTAAATGCAATCCCAAGATAAACATAGAGAACTTCTCTACCTGTCTCAGTGGGGCTTCCCTAACATAGAGAACCACTGAGCAGGCTGTCTTAAAAGGACCAGACCTCGATGTTATCCACACTGATTTTCTTCCCACTTGGCTGTAACCCGTTCGTAGTGCGTGCTGAAGGTTAGTGCAAGAAGACTCCAGGAGAACAAGGTCGTTAGCAAAGAGCAACCTTTCCACCAAGTCGCCCTCATCAAAACGCTCATTGCCTCAGCTGTCCCTGTCTATGTCTATCCAGTTCATAAAGATAATGAACAAGAGGGAGACAGTACTAGTAAGCACCTTTGGTGGAGTCAAACATCCACGGTGAACGGTCTTGACTTAATGCTATTTATCCGGACGCACATTACATTATTTTCATACAGAGGCTTGATAGCAACCAGTAATTGCCCATCCACTCTCTGTACTCTTGCAACATTCTCCAGAGCTTCTCCCGAGGAACTCCGTCATATGGTTTTTTGAGATCAAGCGTAGACATCTTTTGCATACTCCCAGGGTTTCTCGTAGATTTGCCTTAAAGCAAAGATGTGATCTGTCGTGCTTTGGCCAAGCCAGAAACCATTCTGTTCTCTCGACAGTTTGGAGTCGATTACTTCCCGACTTCTCCTCTCGAGACACTTTGCATAGGCTTTCCCAGGAATGCTGTGCAAAGAGATGCCTCGATAGTTATTGCAATACCTTCGATCTCCTTTTTAAAAGATAGGGACCACAATTCCTATACAGATATCCAAGCAACCTAACACACCCGAGTTGGCCACAGGATACCATCCTGATTTAAGGCTTTTAACATCTCAGACCGGAGTTCATCATCATCTGCGGCTTTGCTAGCGGATAGGGACTTAACTGCCCATCTTATTTCTGCTTCGGTGATACTGCCGTAACTATTCTCTGCTCAGAGATGTACCTCGTGCCCCAGTTTTAGCTGTTACTGGATTAAGTAGAGATACAAAAGTACTTTTTCCATCTGTGCAATACATTCCTCCGTTTTCAGAAGCCTCCCATTTAAACTCCAATAGTTTGTGAAGAAAGAGAAGTCTTTCCACGGAGGCGGCGAAGAATAAATATATCCTAGGATATATCCAGACCACAAGCTTTTCTTACATTGAGTGATCCAAAAGTCAGTTCATCCAAATATAAACATATACCGACAAATTTGCAGTGGATATTCTTTAATCAAGCGACACTGATTGAGCCTATAGTAAATATTCAAAGTGGCCCCCCATTCTCCTGCTTGCACAAACGAACGCAACTGCACATATTCTTGTTTTCCTTCGAAATTACTCTATCCTCAAAAACAGATTGCACTCGTTCCATTGAGATTCGGGCTGCATAAGCTGTAGCTCCGTCCTGTTGATAATAACTTTGTCTGCATTCAGTATCATCTAACTGCTCTACAAATTGTTCGAATGTGTTACAATAAGTTCCGCATTAACAGTGGTGCAACGCGTTTCCAAGAATATGAAAAAAAGTTTCTGAAGAGTGACAATACCAGTAAGTGTTGCTTCAGGAGAGAGTACATTTTTAAGAATGAAACTTATAAAATATTATCAAAGATCATCGATGACCTGGAACAATTGAGAGTCAAGAAATAAGATAATTAAATTTTGATAGTATTTTAAAAGATTTCTCAGTGAAAAGCAGAAAAATGTAATTTCTTATTTCGTTTGTAAACACACTGATGATCTTAGAGTAATAACGGGGCGCCCCCCCCTGGCTGAGATTATGTACGGCGCAAACGCGGCTCATACCGCCATATATAAACTGTCAGTGAACTAAGTTTCTGAATGTAAAATGTTCCTGGAGCATGGGAAAAGCAGCAGATTTATCAAACTTCGACAAAGGACAAATCGTCATGGCCAGCCCCTCGGAATGTCGATCTCGGAAATGGCGCGTTTTGTGGGCTGTTCACGTGCAGTCATTGTGAGTACTTATAAAAAATGGTGTACGGATGGAGAAACGACGAGTCGCCGTCCTGCCGTTTGCCGTCCACGGTGCATTGATTCCAGAGGGGAGTGAAGACTAGAACGCATTTCTCGTTGTAAACGAAGGGCTACAGTGGCCCAAATCATCAACAGCTACAACAGTGATGACCCAGACGATGTGTCTGAGGCACAGTTCAGCATAACATTCTGTGTAGGGCCTACGTATCGCCAAACGCGCCTACTTTGGGCTGGAGAGCACAGCAGTTGGACTACAGAGGACTGGAAGAAAGTTGCCCGTCCAGCGAGTCGCGTTTTCTGGTCCAACAAGTGGACGGTCGATTGCGAATACGCTGATTTCCAACAGAAACTGACACACGAACGAATATGACCTCGCAATGTATGGGAACTGGAGGACCAGCTGATAAGTGCATGTCCGTATTTTTTCGAAAAGTGGTCTTAATGTAATGTCTCATTGATTTATATTTAAAATCGTATTATCCACTTAATGGCTCTTAAATTTATATTTAAAATTATATAGATTCACAAGATCCATCTCAATTGCGAATCTTAAATAATGAATCATCAACATCCAATATCCCCACGTAAATTTTCCAAACTGAATTTCTATTATCAGAATGTTCGTGGCCTTAGAACTAAACTTACATCTTTAAATGAAGAATTGACTAATCTTGAGTATGATGCCTTCTGAATCACAGAAACATGGCTCAATGACTATTCTGAATTTTTCATTAGCTCTAGATTCCTTCTCGGTCTTTCGTAAAGATCGTAGTCGACCGACTCGTGGTGGGGGAGTTCTTATTCTAGTTAGAAAAGACTTTAGAGTACAAGAAATACCAATAGCGTGGTCGGAGGATGATATAGGTTGTGTGGCCATAAAAATTGGCTTTCCTTGCAGGCAATCTCTCAATATATTTTTATTTTCAATATATTCAGGGTGAGTTTTTTAAAAGTGGCCCGGCGCGAAATACTGCGCAGTGGCGAAAATGGTGTTATCTCTGCAATAGCGCAATTTTGTGGTAGAGCACCATGCACGGCATGGGTCATGGAAACAGTGTGCAGATGCGTTTAAAATTAAGTTTCAAGTTGGTGTTGTGCCTGCAAAACCTCTTGCTAAGAGTGCAATGCAAAACTTAATTGCGACGGGATCAGTACTGAATGCAAAGAAAGTGCGCAAAAGGACGGTCCGTACGACAGCAGTCATTGCTGCTGATGAAGAACACATGCTACGCAGTCCCAAAACGCCATCACGGCGGCTGTCTCAGCAACTGGGTTTGTCTCAGTCAAGTGCAATGAAGATCATGAAACAGGATTTACACTTAAACTCCTTCAAAATGACCACTGTGCATCAGTTCCATGATGTGGACAAGCCTTCCAGGGTTCAGTTTTGTGAATGGTTCCTGAGCACCATTGCTCCGGAAGTGCTGGAAGATGGTCATGTGTTCATCTCAGATGAAGCGTGGTTCCATTTGTCTGGTTACGTCAACTCACAGAGCATGCGCCACTGGTCTTCCGTCAATCCGCATGTGTTCATGGAGTCTCCACTTCATCCACAAAAAATTGGAGTGTGGTGTGCTGTCTCCGCCTGCCGCATCATCCCTGTGTTCTTCAATGAAACTGTGAATAGTGACCATTATGTGCACAACATCTTCAACGTATTTGGCGCACAACTTACTGATGACGAGCGTGCCAATGCTTACTTTCAGCAAGATGATGCAACAGCCCATTCTGCACACGCAACACTTGCCCCTATCCAGGAAGTGTTCCACCCGAACATGTGGTCAGTCGAGGAACAGAACAGCCCTGGCCATCACGGTCGCCAGACCTATCGATCTGCGATTTCTTCCTCTGGGATGCACTGAAAGGTGTGGTCTACCAGAAACAATCCGCGCACAGTCGCCGACCTTCAGCAAAACGTCCAGGTAGCCATTCAGGCCATTCCAGCGGAAACCTTTGCTCGTGCCTTCAGGAACATGCGGACACGCCTTCAGACGTGCCTCGAGGTCAATGAAGGACACTTCCAGCACCTACTCTAGGTTATTTGCACTGATCTTTGATCATTGTTATCTCTTTTTCATGCTCATTTTTACACGTTGTTCACCGGGCCACTTTTAAAAAACTCACCCTGTATATTCCTCCTCATTCATCCATCAGGCGGTGGATGAATTCGTTCAAAAGTTATCTGACTTCTGTTCGGACACTGATGGGAATTTCCTTTTTATTGGGGATTTTAATTATCATGACTCTACTGCTTCATATGTTCCTAGTCGGACTCATCAACTTCGTGCTGAGCTGTTCTCAGAACGTTTCCATTGTATTGGAGTGACAAGCGAGAATAAAATTAAAAACTCTTGTGGTCAGATATTAGACAAAGTTGCTTCAAATTTACCTCTATCCATAGTTCATGCCTCTCATTCGTTGTTAGAGAAGATAATTACCATCCTGCTTTATTTATAGAAACTATCGTGGAACTTTGCAAAAATAATTACCTTCTCCTACATATCCATTAGATTTGACCAAAGGAGATTATCTCGGACTATACTGTTATCTTGCTAGTTTGTCTTATAAAGAAGTTTGCACCCAAGAAGACGTGAATTTAGCTATCAACCAGTTAGATTCGATAGTTAAGTCGGCGGTATGCAAGTATGTACCCAGAAAAGCGCTCAACAACATAATTATAGTAAGCATAGTTTTCCCATTTGGATCTCTAGAGGTACAAGGAAAACCACGCATCGGCAATTATTATTCAATAAATTTTCAACTTTGAGGTCGCAGTTTAAGACGGCATGCTTATTTATGCAATTTAGAGGACTCAGTAGCATCAAATAGCAAGTTTTTCTGGCATCATACCACTATCATCTTGAATAGAAAAATAAAGTTAGTAATGCTGAGCATTTTTTACAGACCACGACAACATTGAAAAAATTGCCTGTTTTTTCAAGAGAGTACAGTATGTCTAATTCTTCTCCTATAGAACAGAGCGTCTCTGCTGCAATTTTCTTGGAAGAAAGAGCTCGAGCGATCTCTGGAAATTTGCATTTATCCTCCTTTACTCAGTCAGAAATATTATCGGTTGTTAACTCTACTAAATGCCATCGAGGACTGGAAATTTCTGGCATACCTGGCTTTTTATATAAGGGATGCTTTGAGATCCTTTTAAGTCCAATTAGGGTATTCACATTTTTAACTTAATTTTGAAGACCGGTTTATACCCGGATTCATGGACAAAAGTGCGCTCGCCCTAAGGAAACTTAAGACTTCAGACCTATCCCTTTAATTTGTTTCCTCGCGAAAGTTTTCGAGTCGTTAATCGCCAAACATATTTATTCTTATCTCTCACCTGTTCTTCCTGGTCGATAAGTTGGATTCACTAAGCGTAAATCCACAATCTTAAATATGGGCATTACCGTATCAACGATTGCAGAAACTCTAGATAGCAAACAGCAAGAAGATCTAGTTTTCTTTGATTTAGTAAAGCTTTTGGCCGTGTTTCGCATAACCGTCTATTACAGAAGTTGCCTTAGTTAGGTTTTGCAATTCCACTGTTAAATGTAATTTGCATTGTGTTAGATAATAGGTCAATTAAGATGAAGTATAAGGATAAATTTTCTTCGGAAAAAAAATCACCAGTGACATTCCACAAGCTTCCCCACTGGGTCCTTTATTTTTTATTATTTATCTTATTGATCTTGATTATTACTTGATTTAGACAACGTTACCTTACTAACTGACGCTGATGATATTAAAATATCCCGCCGTATCAATGATCTCACCGATTGTAAGATCCTTCAGGAAGAAATTGATAAGATGTCGTTATGGTCGGCGTACAATGACATGAATTTAAATGCAGCGAAGACACTTGTACTCTCCTGCTATAGATTGAGTTTTCCGTTTTTATACAATTATAAAATCAATTCCATAGATATTACCAGAGTGCAGGAGGTGACTGACCTTGGTATTTCATACTCTTTCAGGTGCTCTTTTAAAAAACATATTCGCACTCTTACCCTTTGGCTCTAACGCATGCGGGGTAAATTGTCAGAAGATTGAGGAAAATTTTACCTTCGTTTACTTTTTTTTAACACACTCAATTATCTTGAGTAAATTGTCATACAGTCTGGAGATCTGGTTCACTGACATGGGTCACCTCTCATTAAGACTTGAACATAAAATTTTATCTATAATTAACATTATTAATTCATTACCGCGTTGTTCCTCGTCTAATAATTTGATTTTTTTCTCTCTAAAACTTAAAGCTGGTATTGCTATTCAGCGATTTTTAACTAATATTCTTAGTGGTAATCTCGAGGCTCCATTTCTTGGAGAGTATTGGCTTATCTACCGCTGGTATTACTAACCGTTCTGGTTTATCACTGTTTAACAGATTTTATAGATCGAATTTGAAACTTTGTGACTTAAGAGCCAAAATGGCTTCAAGCTTTAACAGTAATAATAAGCCTGTAAATTTTTTTTTAATTGATTTAGTCTGCCTTCTTTTTCTTTCTTTTTCATGTGTTCTTACATTTTCTCTTTCTTTTCCTCTCCTCATTAACCCCGATTTTTGCCTGTGGGGATCAATCTCTGGTGCAGTGCCATTGTCTGTTATAGCCATGGTTCTTCTACCGGGTTGATACATTATTATTATTAATTTATATTTTTTAATAAAACTTTCGTATATGTATTATTTCATTTTCTCAAATGTTTGTGCCAGCATAAATTCGGAGACTGGCCTTCCGGACGGATATGATATGTTGTTATCACATGTTACACACAATCACCTTCAGAATATTCCCCTCTGCAAATACGCACCTCTGCCACCGACAGTACACTTGCTGAAAATATTCCTGGAAGCCTTTGGAGGAGATGGTCTTCAAGGCGGCCGTCGTTGCTTCCTGAACCACGCGTGCACTCTTAAAACGGAGTCCTTTGAGTTCGTTTTTCAAACGGGAGAACAAGAAAAAGTCGCATGGGGCGAGATCGGGTGAATAGGGAAGGCATGGATGGGTTGACGTTCCCACTTTGGCTAGTGCGGTTCTATGACAATTGGGTGGATGACAATTCGGTGGACGCGACAATTCGGTGAACGTCAATTCGGTGGACGACAATTCGGTGGAAATGAGTTTCGATCGAGATTTTAAATCACTGAAATTTTAGATATTTAACTCGTTGTTTGTTTAAATTGACACATCATTATTGCAATTACAAAGCAATTTGCTTCATTCATTTTATGTCGAAGTCAGTTAATATGCGGGAATCTTTTATTTATTGTTTATTAGTTTACATTCAAAGTTTTCTGTGGCTAAGTTTAATTCAAGTGATGTATACTCAATACTTTATGTTTAATTAAATATTTGATTGAATTTATACCGCCCTCTTCATTTCTCCCACTTCTGTCATTACATTAGTCAATATTCCATTGCATATACGTGACACATAGGGTTTAACGAAATATTAGAGTCCCTCCGCGAAGATTTATATGCAAAAGTATAGTGCTATGGAAGTAAAGGTCGAATCCGTGAGTAAGAATGTCGTTAACATAAAATGCCAGCATACAGCTAATGAAAGGAAGTTTGATGGTATTAAAGATGAAATACAGAACTCTCGTACAGAAGTTGTTAATAACATAAGCAGCCTTAAAGAAATCTTTCAGCAACGTTTAGGTACTCCGATGGCAGGCAATGCCAGGGAATAAAAACCGAGATAGTAGAGATGTGTCCTATAATCTTGATTCTAACATCTTTGCTAAATGCGTAGAATCCATGGAGGTACTGTAGTCGAAGATCGAAACTCTTCGCTCTAATGATATCAATAAGTCATTCTGACGACAACAGACTAGCGCGAAAAATCCATGAGGAGATAAAAATTCTTCACAACGAAAGATACAGTGAAAAAAGTTAAAGGCGTTTTAATAATAATAAAAGTTATAGGCGTTGCGGTATAATGTTTCTCGATATCAGTAAAGCTTTTGACCAAATTTGGCATGAAGGATTTATCTACAAGATGATCAGAGACGACTTTCCCTCGGACTTAGTCTGTATGGTTCATTCCTCCCTTATCAACCAGACCAAAGGTGGCGATGAAGTTTTCTCACCACGTGATGTGAAAGGCAGTGTACTACAAGACTCTGTCCTTGGATCCCAAGTATTTAACTAT
This sequence comes from Rhysida immarginata, assembly GCA_023313115.1. NCBI lineage: Eukaryota > Metazoa > Arthropoda > Chilopoda > Scolopendromorpha > Scolopendridae > Rhysida > Rhysida immarginata. The sequence goes on from JAHWFO010067154.1 coordinate 154,428, forward strand.
TCAACTTTGTGCACGATTTGCCGATGCCCGATCAATGCAAATTATGCTATGCTGTTTGTTATAGGAGGTAGTGATGGTTGATTATAGTTATTTATGAGCTTTCCTTTAGCAATAATGCACTGATGTTGTTGTCATCTAGTGTTCTGACTACAACGGTCTATTACTGCTAACAAGGGAATCCCTCGAACATGTATATCACAGATTTCCACCAAATTGAAATATGTTACTCGTCTGAAGCTACTATAGATGCTTGCAAAATAAGAAAGTGCCAAATTTTGTTTCTTTCAAAATAAACCGAGAAAACGGAAAAATTTGAGTCAATATAACCATACAAAGACTCCATTGTTAGAGTGGAGTGCATGTGTATTATTTCGCTCTCAACTTATTTCTTCACTACTCAACAATACGCACGAATCCACTTCACATGAAAGGAACGCTATCGCTTCTAAGGTATACTTGCGCGCAAAAAAAAAAAAAATGCGTCGGACAACTACGTGTACCTCCCTTGTAAGTGAAGTTAACCTTCCGACATGGTTAGACATTGTTGCATAGTAAAACCAGTTGAGAATGCGTGGTATTGCATTGTCAGATCGATGTTAAAAGCGCAAGCCAGTTAAAAACACAGATTAAGGATAAATACAGATGTGCCAAGCCATTGTTAAAAAGTGTTGCGCCATAATCTAGCGGTGTATGCGGATTTTAACAATCACTTTTTTTTTCGTTTGTTGCAAACAATGAAGGATGGATTATTGTCCGGACCCCGATGCCCTGGCCTGTCTCTCGTTGGCCTCGGGTATTCGCGAAATCGGTCGGTCTGTTGCTAGTTTTTTTGCGAATTTTTTGATTTTGACTTCAGATTCGGATAGGGCACCAAAAGGTAAGTAAAAGTTATAAGAGGCACGCATGCCCTATCTATTCGGGAACATGCCTAAAATGACGGTCAAACTTTGTTTATCCGAATCTGAAATCAAAATAAAAAAAATCGAGAAAAATTGGCAACCGACTTCGCAACTTCAGTAATGATGTTTTTAACATCATTGATCAACACATGTTCATTATTATTGTAGGTTCTAATTCAAAAATTTAAGTTGAAATTAACTGCAAAAAGCACGGTTATAGAAGTATTGTTTGTAATTTTTCAAAGGAATTTTTCTTTATTCCGCATAAGTTATTCGTTTGTTTTTTCGTACTCAATGAAATTATATCGTTAAATGGAATCAACAAAAAATATAGCACGTGCATTTTTAAGACCTCCATGTATTATTATTAAAATTGTTATAATTCGATTGATTTCCTCGTTTAGAGAGTACTTGCACCGCTTGCGGAAATTTTTAGTTGTTTGTTGCTGTTATCAAGCCACATTCTTATTAGTCATGCTGCAGAGCAATGACTATGAACAGTTGTTTTATAGCTCGTGCTTTGGAGTTATAATAACATTGACGGACTGAGAACCGTTAAAAGAAGTTTAAAGGCTACATTAAACTTATTGAAAATAGTAAAGAACAAAAAATGTTTTTGCATAACCATTGTTAATAAGCAGTTTGTTATGCAAACATCTAACCCGTCGGAGACTTCCCATACGCTCGGAAGGGAGGAACATTCCGTGTTCTCCCACTCTCACTGATAAAACACGGAATAATGACAACTATTCCATCAAAAAATTTGCGTTTTACATTAAATTTCGTTCTGGATTAAATTTCCTTTTCCATAAGATAAAAGAAGAAAAGAAGTAGGCGATTTGTTTCTTTGACTGAGGAAGCGAGGGAAGAATTGATACATTCAACGAACTTCTACTGAATTCCTTATTTTTATGGATGAATCGAATTTGGTTCATATACCATCATCATATATTGCTGTATAATAAATGATGATAATTTCATTCACCTGAAGGATATTAGGAAATTGTAGGCAAATAGTAAATTTAATAAATTTAAAATGATATTTAAGCAGTTTTAACTGGTATTCAATTTGTCGCCATTGCCAATTGTAAAATCGCAAAAATAAATAAATAAATAAATAAATAAATAAATAAATAAATAAATAAATAAAAATAAAAAGATTGCAAAGACTATGAATTAGGGGATGAAGACTGGAAAATACGCGGAAAGATTCTAACGGTGCTTAGTGCTTAAACAACTCGAATTCCATAACAAGAAATTCGAAGGATGGAGACACACCCATTGGATGCGTTCGCAAAACAGCCGCTTTTTTTTTTTTTACTATTATAGTGAATTTCTCATGAATCGAGTGGACGTGAAATCACAAGCAATGGGGAATCCCGAACGCCTCAGTGTATTGTTATGTAATCAATAATGACGATTGGCATGAAGACGTAAGCACTTGTAGCTCCAAGGCCAACGAGAAAGACTCGGCACTGTCATCGACTTGGTCCACGCTTCTTCGCTGGTTACGCTTCTTTGGTTACACGATTTTACTCACGTGGAATAAATTACGTCTGCTTTGTTATAATTTCCTTAAAATATATTGGATTTATAGAGAATATAGAATGTATAAAGGTATGTTAAATGATTTTCATATTTTATTTTATGAATTTAAAGCTGTAATCTTGTAAAAATTAACTTAATTGGTCTTATATCGCTGTATGCCAGTAGCTTACAGAGCACTTACATTTACTGCAATGTAAATGTGATTTACTGCAATGTGATTTGTTTTCCCCCCTCCTATGATTTTATCAAATGCCTTTTTCTTTCCGATTCATTTCTCTCTCTCTTGAGTTGATACATTATGCCTTTTGGGTTCCAACTGTTTTGTATTATCCCCCCCCCCCTTCATCCATCCCTGCTACAACAGTATGAAAAGTTTTTTAATGAAATAAATTGTGCCTTAGTTTAATTATATTTATATAAAATATTATTTATAACCATCCGAATTTAAAATTTTCAGAATAATATCCCGGGGGATCAATTGTCTCCTTAGACGTACAACTGTACCCAAAGTTTAATTGCTAGATTAAAGAACGCTAACACAAATTATTCAGTTAAATAATCTTATTTATTAACAGTTGAGCGGGGTCATTACTTATGTTAACTATAGTGAGTTCATATAATGTCTGTTAAATTCTATACATTAAAAAAAAAATTTGCGATACGTTGATCCTTATTGATAATTCATCTGTTCATTATTTTATCTAGTTTTACTACACAGTTTATATGAAGAATATCTTCAGTCTCATTGTTATACGTGTTTCCAATATTGTTAGAAGACAATTTGACTTGCGATACATACATTGTATATACACTATCTAACCAAAAGTAATCGGACACTTTCGATTTTAAACGTTTTGTCGAATATCGAGAAAAATATTTGACGAATCATCCTGAAACTTCAGGGATGTAAAGAGCATGTTACACCACATATACTTCAGCGAAGGTTTTGCTCCAAAGGCAAATAGGGGACCAGCAACAAAGTGAACCAAAAAAATAATATTTGGGATCATCTTGAAAAAAATAATGCTTGAAATGCGTTGTAGCTTCAGCATAGGATTAAGAAGCTTCTTTTACTTATCCGTGTTCATTTATATGAGGATAGCACGTATATTCGTGGAGATATAAAGATTTCTTTAAAAAAATCGAATTATTTTCTTAAGTTTTTTGTTTATAACATGCAGTGTATTCAATCCAATGCAATGCCATTTTCAGGAAATTGACAAATTATAATGGAGACAAAACCATGCGATCAGATTATGAAAATATTAAATATTTGATGAAATATGAGCATTTTTACTAAATAATGTTTAACTGCGCATGCGCAAGCGTTACCAAAATGTCTTTTGCATAATTTATTAGTCAAATGTATAGCGCTACACTTATAAAAACTCCAAGCAAATATCGTGAAAATTCAGAAAGATATCGCCGGTAGAATGAATTGAATTTCAGTTGCTCTCAAAAATAAACAAAGCGATAAGGGGTTTTCTCCAAATTTTTATTTTTGGATCGGACATTAGTATCAAGTTCTTCTCCTTAGGCTGATATGAAATCAATATGTCTTCATATCAGCATAAGAAGAAGTTGGTTACTGGTGTCCGTTCCAGAAATAAAAATTTGGAGAACACCCCTTATCGTCAAACCATGTGCCTACAGCCCTTGCTTTATGGCAAGGTACGTTATCGTGCTGAAACAGAAAAGGCCCATTGCCAAAGTGCTGCCAGAGAGATGGGAGTGCCGCGTTGTCCAGAATGTCTTGGTAACGCTCTGCGTTTAGATGTCCGTCCACAGAAACGATTGCACCCAACTCATACCATGAAAAGCACCCCCACACTATCACCGACCCTTCGCCGAACTTCACCGTGGGCACAACACAGCTTGGCAGATAACGTTCGCCGAGCGTTCCCCATACCCAAACTCGTCCATCCGATTGCCAGATGGTGTGGCGGGACTCGTCACTACATTCAACCATTCGCCATTGATCCAGAGTCCAATGTCGTAGCTCTTTGCACCACTGCAAGCTCCTCGCTGCGTTGCTGGTGCTGATGTGAGGTTTGTGGGCTGCCACTCTGCCATAAAAACCCATTGCATGCAGTTCCCTGCTCAAAGACTCTATGAACGATCTTGTCAGTCCATCAAGCGATGTGTGACGGTTTGCAGTGACCACTTTACGAAGAGCCCTTTGGTCTCAGGCCGACATGATCTTGGGTCTTCCAGTCCTAGGCGGAACACTTGTGGTGCCTTTCTCTTTCCATGCCCGGATGACGTTGTGAACGGTCGATTTCGGGATGTTTAGGAGGGTTGACGTCTCTCTAACAGTTTTGCCTGCGAGATGGCACCCAACAATTGTACCTCTTTGGAAGTCTGAAAGCTCTTTTCTTTGAGACATTCTTACAGCATTCACGCAAGCATCATCTCATAATAGCATACTCTCTGTTATGTAGTGCTGGGAAGAATGCCAACAGTGAAATTGCAAAGGAATGTCTCATTTTCATTCAAATCAGGGTTGTCCCATGACTTTTGATAGGGTAGTGTATATCACCCATTAATAACATATTCCAACTGCTTGTCAGCATTTGTACATATCTACCATATGCATGTCTCTTACAAAATGCGATGTGTAAATATCCTATTGTGTACCTCCCCCCCCCCCCGAAATTGGCCACCATGTCAACTAAATCTGTTATGTGGGGGACCCCCCTTCACAAGCAGGATTGGGCCAGCATCCCCCCCCGAAAAATTCTGGGTACGGCCCAGGTACTTAATCCTTTTCAAAGTGGTAAATATTGGATGTAATAAACAAAGTTGCGTTTATTAACTGGAATTCACTTCTTTTATCTGGTCCACAAGGTGTACAAGCTTCTTCCTCAGGCTCTAAAAATGAATTGATCAAATCACGACAATAATTAATTTCGGGTAGGCCAGTTCAAGGGTTATGGAGAGTCATCTAATTTATTCAATAACAATTAAAGAACAGCAAAACTCTCCAGAAATCAATACGCAATCTCATTATGACAAAAGCAATTTGCAATTAGCATTTACAGGGTGACAATTACTGACCTATATGAAAAAAAAAAAAAAAAAAAAAACTTGATAATTTTTGAACAATTGGTGAGATTCAGTTAAAACTTGGCAATTGAATGCAGAGCATGTAGGGATTTTTTTGAGCATGCGCACGGTGACTGCTGAACGATATGTTAAAATTTTAGAAAATGATCCCATCCCTGTTATCCAAAGTGACCCAGATTTCGATGGACCACGACTCCATCGGACCAATGAGTGTTTGAAGTCACTTTGGAGAGCACTTTGGAGAGCGCATTCTGGCTTTGGGGTATCCAAAGGCCACTGAAATGGGAATCGCTTGGCCGCCATATTCTTCTGATCACGACCCTTGTGACTCATTTTGTGGGCAATATTAAAGACAAAGTTTATCCAAATAACCCCGAAACCATCGCCGAGCTCAAAATAGCCTTTCAGGAGGTCATCGAAAGCATCGATGTCTCGACACTTCAGCGAGTTTTGCAGAATTTTGCTCTTCGTCTGCGTCACAGCATAGCCATTGATGGCAAGCATATCGAACATGTCATAAACTAAATCCGAATATTTGAATAAAAGTTTTGAACTCAGTAGTTTTTGAAAATTTGATGTTTTATTTCATATAGCTCAATAATTGCCACCCTGTATATTCTTCATTGTCTCCGGCTTGGCGTTCACTGTTCCAAACCGTCCGAGTAAACGACTGGAATACCATAGAATTCCGTCTATGTTGATTGCTTAATTCCCGTTTAGAAAGAAAACGGTGGAGCTCGAGAACAATCAATTCTCGCTATACGACTATCCGATTTATAAATTAGTTACATCGGATCCAAGGAATGTCAACTCTGCCATTCCAAAACCCAATTTAAATTCAGCCCCTTTTCCCCTTTTTCCTTTACTTCGTCCTACCGTTCTCTATAGCAACCAACGAGCTAGAAGAGTAAAATATAGCTCTTTTACTCTTCTGGCTCGTTGATAGCAACACTGTCTATTGTTTCATCTTTAACGATTCTCACTAGAAAATATAATATGCCCAGAGACAAATGAAAGAAATTGTTTCTTTCATTTGTCTCTGAATATGCCATTGAAACTATATAGTGCCTTAGTTTTAAAACAATTACGCCACAACAGCGACATAATAGTACGAATAAAAAAATAAGAACTCATGAAAAATAATCATGTGACATCTGAAGTACACAGATGGCACAATATTACATTAAATAGATCACAATAGAGAGCGATATGCTACTTGTATTTCGAGAAGAAAGTCGAAAATATTGGTTGCATTGCTAACCCGTATTCTTTTTTAATTCAGCAGTTTCATTAAATACAGCGTGATATTTTAGAAACAGTTTTATATTTATTATTCTATTAGAATTTTTTTTTTATTAAGAATCGATTCTTTGATCAGCTTTATGCATATCGAATGCTCTATGTCGACAGATCCTGTAAAATTATAATATTGGTCCCAGCATTCACGCCATTTATCCATTTTTTTAAAATTCACAAATACAATGTGTTATTCTCATTAGTATTCTTTAAAGTTAAATATTAAAACTGCCTAAAACCATTATGTTGAAAGAAATAAGAATATATTTGAGGTGAAAAACTTGCCTGCTTCATCATAGATTTTGTAAAATTTTTGCAATTATATTTTCACTGAGTAATTTTAAATTTTCTTTTCTTAAATTAACTCTTTTTTTTCATAATTCTCTTTTTCTAATTCCTTTTTAGCTAACATATTATTTAAAAATGCCTAGAAGATCCTAAGTACAAATCTTAGAACAAGACAGTCGAGGTTCTTTGTTCGAATCCAGGTCACAGAATTTTTCCTTCCATTTTTCAATCGAAAAATTATTACCTGTGTTTGGAGGATATCTCCAGTTTATAATTATTATTATTTATTTGTGAGTTCATCTAACTTTCTAATGGCTTGGATAGGAGAAGTTCTCGATCTGTGAGCCAGGTGCCCGCCTCCCATTGGGCTTTCAACCGTGACAACTTGGTTGGCTTTAAGAAACGACACCTTGTGACAGCATGGTTCTCCAGGTGTCTGCAATAGCCCAATTGGTAGAGGCGTCGACCATGGCAGTCGAGATTCCTGGTTCGAATCCAGGTCGCAGAATTTTTCCTTCCATTTTTCAATCGAAAAATTATTACCTGCGTTTGGAGGATATTTGCAGTTTATAATTATTACTATTTATTTGTAATTTTACTTACTTATTGAAGATGATATTAGAGGTTTATTGCGCAGGAAATTGTACAAAATTATCATGAACTGTTTTTAAGTTCAAATTTTTATTCTGGAATTTATTTTCAGAAATGTTTGAAATTTAGTTACATTGTATTATAGGAAGATCTTGATAAAATAAGTGAGAGTGCAAATTAATATTATTAGAAAGACTACAATATATCAGTCTCATTAACAAGTAAAATTCTTCTTGATAATTATACTAAAACTGTTTATGATATTAATGATAATAAAATTTGTAAAAGTAAGATAAAAAAAATTAGCTTAAATAAATAAAATCTTGTAAACATTCCAAGTAGGAGCTTTAGCAGTGAAGCAGAAATACATTTCTACATTTATTATTCATAAATGTCCATTTTACAATACAAAGTTTTAATCATTTGGAATTAGCCGACTCGTCCTTTCGGACATCTACGTTCAAAATTAAAATACTTATATTGTAAGAAATTTAAAAATCTGTGGTAACGAATCTCCGAAAGGACGAAAGTCGGCTAATTCCAAATGAATCAAACTTTGTATTGTAAAATGGACATTTATGAATAAATAACAATACACAATACAACGTGAGATATAAAATGAATTTAATACATTTATTAACAAGAAATTGCTCCCCCGAGTAGGGTAAGGCACGCAGCAGACCCTGCGGTCATCTATTTTACTCCTTTATCTGCACTTTTTTCCTCTCCCCAAGTTTTTTAATCAAAAAATTGATTTTCTCGAACGTAGTGTGTAGAAAATGTAAAAAAGCTCGTATCTTCTTTCCTTTCTCATCATTTTCGATGGAATGACATATCACATGCCATATGTTGCCATAATTCTAACGACCAAGTGCCTGCCACCCCCGCAATTCCGACCCCACTGGAACAATTGGGCCTAAACTTCATAATATAATATCTTGCCTAGAGGAATCTGAATTTCACTCCTTTACATACCTAAAGAGCACATAGATCTTTTGTCCTCTCTGAATCCCATCCCCGTAATACCGACCCCAGTGCACCAATCAAAATCAAACTAAATAGTGAAGGTGGGCATCCCCATATTAAGCTACAATCCGAATTTCAACCTTCTACCTCAAAGTAATGTAGAAATTATGAAGGGGACGGACGGACATTATAAAACCATTCTTCTGCTCCATTCTTCAGCTTGAACAATCGATTACGAGCACTTGAACAATCGTGCGTCGACAAAGCGATATCACGTGCGTGTGCCGATGTCAATAATGCTTAAAAGATGAACAGGAAGTAAGGGGCGTGAATTCGACTTGAAGGAGCTCACGAAAAATTCCGAAAAGTTGATACGGTCGAGCTAAAACAGAATTTGAAAAAGTTAACTCGTTTTCAAGTTGTCGTGCAAACGGCGGACGGCCTGATAAACGGCCGAGCTTTAGTAGCTTTTTGCTAAAGCTCCTAATAAATATTTTTTGTTATGCTGTTGTATGTACTATTTTGAAAATATTGTTTGAACTGTAATCTTATTAAACCCATTAAAGTATTGTTTCTTATTTAATAAAATTTATATTTTAATTCAAATAATTGTTCTATGTGTTTTTTTTTTTAAATTTTTGTCATTTTCTTTTCAAGATTATAGTTTAAAGTGCAAAGTTTAAAATGGACTAACAGTAAGTTGATGACGTCTTATATAGACCCGCCAGTGTGCCAAAATCGAAAATTTGATAACAATCGACGTTGTTTTGTAACCCTTAGATTTTATATGCCTATCATTTATCCCTGATGGAATATAATGGAAAACCATTGTTAAACAATGGAGAATGCGTAGTACCACATTGCCAGAACGATATTAATTAAAGAATCATTACTGTATTCGTGAAGGCGGTCGTTCCGTCGCTAATTTTTTTCGGGTTTTTTTCTTTCTTTTTTTTTTATTATGACCAGATTCAGATAGCGTATCAAAAAGTAAGTAAAATTCATGTTCTATCTATTCGGGAACATGGCCTATCAATCCGACTCGAGGAATCAAAATGATTTGGTCATGTATGATTATTATTGCTTTTACTTATTTTTTGATGCTCCATGCGAATCTTAAGTCAAAATTAAAAAAAGAAATTGATAACGGAACGACCGACTTCCTGAATTCAGTAACGATGCTTGAAAATTAAAACAAGGCAGAATGAAGCTCACATCATTACTCAACGGAAAATACAACCTTAAAAGCAAGAGTATCTTCAAGTGATTCGTGTTCACTTATTTTCCTTGTTTTTGGCATTTTCAGTAGATAAACAACCGAAAATTAAAACTCCGTTCAAGTAACAACAATATTCGAATGCTTTATTTCCACTACGAAAAGTGGTAGCAGACTGAGCTTAAAAAATCGAAAGTGTTCTCCCTTAGACTTTCTCGTATTCAAACTGTGCATAATAGAGCAAAAACTGTTGAAATAAGATCCCCTGAAATGCTACCACTTCATTTGAAAAATGAATCAGATTTCGTTCCAATCGAGGCATGGTTTCTTTTTCAGATGTAATAAGAATGACTCCAACCATTGTCATTCTCAAAATTGGCAACTTTCCATCGTCTCCTCCGTAGAATGTGTTTGATCCCACTCCATGACGACGCAAGAAAAACTGAATTAGGACAAATAAAATTGTATGCCAGATACAACGGCTTTGAAGAACCGGACAGTGGAAAAATTACTGAAGATAATCGAGAGACTTCTAGAAGAAGTCACCTTCTTGAAAAATGTCAAAAATGATAATTATAAATTTATTGTCCTTCTGTACAATGTCAATTTGAACAGATATCTTGAAAGGATTTGCAAAAAATTCAACTCTAAATCTTGAAAGTTCGAATATGCTGAAGAAAGAGCTTAACGCGGTTAAAGACCGGATTCCCAGAGAATCCTGTTCGGGAATTTATAATTTTGAATATTCCTCTTGTAATAAGTTTTATGTGGGACATTCAAAGAGAGGGATAAAAATCATTCACTATATTGAAAATGAAAAACGTGGCATCTCCGCTTTTGCAGATCACGTTTTACATGAAGGCCATAATTTCTCGACAGAATTCTTTAAAGTTATCCACTCTAGTAAAGATGAGAAACTACTACCTTTCCTAGAATCTTCATATTGCCAAGCATAAGCTACCCCATCAGCTACTGAATAACGACGAGGGTACCATACCAGTGGCTGACTGGATATCTTTAGCTTCCTTTATTGTCAAATATTTTCAACTGTATAGCGTCCTTGTTGCCTCTTATTTTCACTTTTTGTTTCTCACTGAGGAAGGAGGCAGAGAGTTCCGAAATGTACATACAGTTTGAGTTTTATAAATTCATTTTTATGGAATAGTGGTTTCCTGTTTTCCTTTGTTGTTAATGTAATGTCCAGTTTTAGCTGCCTTATATTTGTAGATGTTTTTGTTTTTGATTTGCCGATGTGTCTACTGTTTAAAACTATCGTTTTTAAGATATGCTAAGGAATTTGACGTTAGTAAGAGCAAAAACGCCGACTCAGTGGCCGAGAGGGTTAAGGCGCAGGTCTTTCCGCTCTCGAAACCAGGGAGTCGCGGGTTCGAATCCGGCCCAGGGCATGGAGGTTTGTGTTTATCCCTTTTCATTATCATCCTTTCATCATGCAGAAGGCAACGGGAAACCACCGCATTTTTCACTCTTCCCTAGAAAACTGTGAATGGATAGCGTATGTCCACACAGTCGCCAGAAGTCGATTACGACTTGATGGAATTCAACAACAAGAGCGAAAACTGTAAAACAAATGAGAGTAATTGCCGACTTACCCTTCAGCAAAACTGTGGGATTTGTCGCAAATATCTTATACTTGTGTAATGTAAATACCTTGCCGAAGAAACAATGACAAGCAATAAATAGATTACACATTAGTAGATTTTAAGTTCAAATGAAGTATATGGGTCTAGGAGAATTTTTTCACGCCATAGATTCTGGATATTAATAATTAATTAGAGGAGAATAATAAAGAAAATTCCATGGCCTGGACTCGAACAAGGGACCTTCATGTTACCATTCCGGTGATTACGGCATCGGAACGGTAACACGAAGGTCCCTAGTTCGAGTCTAGCGGTGGAATTTTCTTTATATTTTTCTATATGCTTCAGTAAATCCTGTCTAATCTGGATCCTCTATAATTCTGGAAAGAAAATGTGGTCCCGATCAGATGGTATATTTTGTCACCTTTATATTGTGGAACGCTGTCTTTACTGGGAATGTTTTTGATCCCTGCAATTCCAGATGCAATTAGAATGAATTAGAAGATAGGTTTTACTGTATTCTAATAATTCCACACTTTCTGTATATCTGCATGGTACAAATCCTGCGATCAATATTAAACCAATTTTCTGACAAGCTAGAGAGCTGAAACTTGATACAAAGTACCGATGGGAAGTACATATTAAAGGGGGAAAAAAAATCAAATCGGTTCACTGGAACGCGTTCTAAGGGCACAAATTTATTTCAGTCGTCCCTCCACTGAAGTCTGTAATACGAATTGCTTAATTGATGATCATTGTTGATGAAAAGTCACTAGACCATTGAAGTAGTCTGAGCAACAATTTTTATTTGAAGTCTTACAAGAGATATTATAAAACACTAGATGGATCCCGTCAAAATCCGACGGTAAGCAACCCATCTTATTATTAATCTCCATCTCTTTAATTAAAAAATAAATAAATATAAAATCGTCAGAGCAATAAATAGAATACTAGAGCAGCTTAAAAGTAAAGAACGTTGCACGGAAGCCAATTTTTGCGGATGTACGTAAAGATAGTTTTTATCATATCACTACGCATGCTCTTAAAGCAATTTTTAATTGTAAATTACCGCTAATTAATAGTAATTATAGACACAAAACTAACTTTGGCAAATCTACAGTCTAAGATCTTTCATTTAAGACCAAAATGAAGTTTAGAGATGAGTAGTTTTCTCCAACGAACTGTTGAAGGAATCACCCATAGAACTTAAAATACAGGGTGATTATAATTAAAGTTACGATTTCAAAATTCTATAATTTGAAAACTACTCGTCAGAATGACCTGATATTTTAGCAGAACAATCGTGAGGCAATGGAATTTTCTTTGGCGAAGGAAAAAAAATAGTTCCAAAATCTGCCGATAGATGGCGCTGGCAGGGTAATGTCAGGGGAAAAACCAAAAATGGATTCGTGAAACACAGGAGTGTTGTTAGCCAAAAGGAAACAATAGAGTTCAGGAGTTTACGAAAAATTTATTAGCGAAAAGACAAGAATACGTGTTTACAGCGACAACAGTGATAATGTCAAAAGAACCGCTTCATGGAACAAACATCTTACTGATGATTAAGGCAGAAGTTGTTCGATATGCCCTCCGCCTTGTTCCGTTACTAATTATTATGGTAGCCATAGTATTAGAAGTATAGTATCACATACTAATTATAGCATGTCACGTATTAGTAATTTGCATATCTCCAGACAATGTGAGCCCTGCCAGCGCCATCGAGCGGCAGATTTTGGAACTATTGTTTTTCCTTCGCTAAACAAAATTCCATTGCCTCACGATTGTTCTGCTAAAATGTCAGGTCATTCTGACGAGTAGTTTTCAAATTATCGATTTTTGAAATCGTAATTTTAATTATAATCACCCTGTATATATATATTTTTATTTTATTCTTTTTAGGTTTTATTTAAAAAAACAAACAAACATGTATTTATATGATAACTATAGAACCAAAAAAAAAACAAAAAAAACCTCGGCTACGTCTATAACTCGGGAAAGAATTTACGCTGGCTAATCATAAACATGCCTCTCTCACTTTGCTAGCATTGATGATCAAATTAACAACAATTACATACAAGAATTAACAACGATAACAATAAACAACAATACAGGCAGTCGTTACGTCATGATTGCACTGTAAATTAATAGTATTGTCCGCGCGCCACGAGAAGACTGCTGAGTTGCTTAATGTGCTCGTATGGAGTCGCTGCAGTTGCAGATGAATCTATTCATTGTTGGGAGACAAATAGCCAAATTTGAGTCGATCCATATTTCATCGATGTAAACAATAGGATGATTTTCTTCTCTTTATTTTTTTCATACTGCTCAGGTATCTACCTCTCCATGCAAACGTTTTCATTTGTTTGGAAACACGGCCAGAACTCATTATTGCAATACTTGATTTTAGGCTTTTCCTCCCTTCATAACTATAGACTGATCTGCAACTACCAGCGACACCATACGAGCACATTAAGCAACGCAGTGCGGTCTTCTCGTGGCGCGCGGACAGTAATTATGGACACAAAAACTAACTTTGACAAATCTACAGACTAAGATCTTTCATTTAAGACCAAAATGAATTTAGAGATGTATTTTTCTCCTAAATCTTATTTTACTATTAAAGGCAAAGCTGTATACCTAGGGGGATGGGGAGGGGCTCCCAAATAAATTTTCGTTTGCGGGCCCCCCCCCCCCCAAAAAAATTCCGGGGACGACCCTGGTTGAAAGGATGAAAATATGAACTGTAATGTGGAATTTCCTACCTGTGGAACCTGGTTTTTTTTTTTTCGTATTTCGGATATTTTTTGCGGTTAAAGATTTCCCTACCTATGAAGGTAATATGAAAAGGGCCAGGGCTAAAAGTAATAATGACAGCATGTGTTGGAGAAAGGAATCGGGAAGCAATGGGATACAGTATGAGCAGTCATTGCACCAAACTACCCATGAGAATATTTTGTGTATTTTCTATCCCTGATAATATTCTTCATTCCCTGGAAAACGTTTGTTGTTTGTTGCACATAATAGGAAGCTTCATTGACGTACCTTCAAGTCAAGTAAATATAATATACAAATACTTGATTAAAGGCAGATATAAAGATATACACGGGAACTTTGGACACACAGATAATAAACGTAATCTGTGTTTGGACATATTGGTATTGGACAAAAGTGCCCCCCCCCCCCAACCTTCCTTCCTACATAAATCCTAGAAAGTTTATATTTGAAAATTAAGATAACCTATCTCTAAATGTGCTGCTGCCTTAATCAGATGTTTATAAATCACTTGTCGCGCTTTCTTTTCTTTTTAACTGATTAACTGGTGTTTTTACTAGTTTTTACTTTCATAGAGGGGGGGGGGGGGGGCGTGAAAAAATGAGTTACGAAAGAATCGAACATGATAACAAATAGAATACGAAACGAGGAATATGCTATAGCCTAAGAATGAATGTTACTTTTTTTATAAGAATGCATTTTTATGAAGACAAACAAAATCGAGTGTATCCTCAAATCGAAAGCCTGGTTTGGAACTTTGGCCGGCCGGCCGGCATTACGCTATCTGCTCAAATCGAAAGTCTCAAATATAACGAGAATTTACGTGAGCAAAGCGAGAAAATCTGGATAAAAGCTGTGGAGGAAAATGTTCTCATGCTGCGATGTCAAAAACGATCTGAAAAGGTATAAGCTGTAATCTTTACAGTACGTATCTCGCGGTT
The DNA here is from genome assembly GCA_023313115.1 of Rhysida immarginata. NCBI lineage: Eukaryota > Metazoa > Arthropoda > Chilopoda > Scolopendromorpha > Scolopendridae > Rhysida > Rhysida immarginata. Next base: position 169,609 of record JAHWFO010067154.1, read on the forward strand.
TAGAGTATTTACACGCTTGTTTTGCAGGCAATATTTTGGAAATATTTATTATCATAAATGATGAGTGAGACAATTGTCCTCCATTACCTTATCTCTATTCGCTATCTGAATAAAGTTTGATAAGTACTTACGGTTAGTCATATGATGTTAACTTGGTGGGTAGAGATTTGAATAGATGTAGAAGATTGTAAAATATTCAAGATTATTATGGTTAATATGAAAAAATTCGGCTAGCTGCCTTAAAATATCCCCGTAAGTGTTGTCCGTTTTTCTCTTTATTTATTTTTTTTTAATATATATTGACTAAGCTGATTAAAAGAAAAACAAGTCGCCCAGTAAAATTAAACTTTGATGTTTTCTGTCAGAGCAAAACTTAATAATATTTGTTCTAAAATTCCCTATTTTTATTTTCACGATATTGACATATAATCGAGTGTTGATGATGTGGATTTATTTAGATTTCAACAACCCTTGATGTTTTAGATTCATATAAACAAGATATACACTGGATGTACATTATTAGTAGATCCCTTTAATAACAGAACGAAATTTAATGAAATTTATAAGTAATTGTATATTGCCAATTTAGGCAAAGAGGTCCCCCTTGGCTCTCTTGCACTTGGGATATTTTTGAATGGCTCTGAATTGTAGATGTGTCTATACACCTTAACTGTTATAGCGCATGTAAATAAAAATTGCTGTAATTAAATAAATACTTAAAATTTAATAAATATGTAATTGTTTTCTATGTTTAATTTTGTAGAAATGCCTAATAATAAAGAGGATGATAATAGAGAACAGGTGGCGAGATTAGCTGCGGATGCGTTGATCGATGGAAGAATTTACCATTCGTATGCAATAAACTCTGTTCAGGATTCCTATGTGCGTGATTCCAGTGTGGAATCTGGCTCGATGTCTGTAAATGCTGTATTGCCTGTGAATACCATTCCATCAGACAACTGTATTACTGAGGGAGCTGAAGTTAGCGGGAGAATATCTGCTGTTAGAAGATTTTTCTGTTTATATGTGACATTTGATTTTCTATTTACATTTCTCTTATGGCTTGTTTGCTGTGCAGTAAGTATTATTAGAAGTGAAGAAGTTATAGTATTTTCTTACGTATATCTTGATAATGAAATCCTGATTTACCATCTCCTTCTACTTAACCCATCCTCTTTCTCTGTATAACCCTATTCCCAGAGTAAAGGAGACTATTTAAATGGCATTGACCATCTATTTGAAATTTCCTCGCAGAATTGCTGTACTTTTGTCACTAAAAATCTTACATCACTTCTTCAAAGCAGCTTTAATCTCATGAGAAAAAAAATAGAGCCACCAATGATTGCTCTCGAGAGAAAATCCTGAGTGATCTCTTGGTTATATCTAAAAATGAAATGTAATCTGCTAGATCAGGCCTAATTAGAGCATAGAAAAAAAGGTATTTTCATTGAGGTATTTTCTTCAGTCTGTTAATTTCTTCTTTAAATAAACAGATCTGGCCAAAGCACAAGTTGCATGTGGTTTGTCATATAACAGACTCGTGTGTTTGACAGTCAATAACTCCATTGTAGAACACAATTTATTTAATCTGTGAAATGGTATACATCTCAAAGGATACAAAAATGTTTCTCTATATCCGATTTTCCAGTTCAATATCAATCTGGGCTCCATCAAGAACATTTACTGCTTGGAGGCGCAAAGCCACATTTGCACACGCCTTGTGAGAGAACTCAATACGTATGAATCACATTAAATTCTTGGGTTATCAGTTCCTTCAGTTCCTCGATGCCGTCAATGGGATGGGCGTAGACTTTCTCTTTGAGATAGCTCCACAAAAAAAAAAAAATCAGAGGGCGTCGGGTATGGAGACCGAACCAGCCACTCGACAGGGCCACTGCGGCCAATCCACCTTTCAGGGAAAGTTTCATTCAGAGATCCTATTCAGAGATTCGAACTATTCTCCTCTCTTTATAGATTTAATAGACTTTGCTCCATTAAAAGTTGTAGGCTGTCAAAAATCTGAACTTATTTATGGGCCACCTGTAGCCTGTCCAGCCTTACTTTTTTGAGATGTAAACAAAAACCCATGGTGAAGTTAGATTCTATGGGCTGATTGAGCTTATAACTTATGTGTGCCAGTGCATATTTTGTAATGCCTCAAACCAGTTGCTACGTTAAGGCTTAAACAACCCTAAATTATTTAGCTAGACGCATCTTTCTAACGACTCATTTCTCTATCGTAACATTCCTTAATCTGGTAAAGCGAATTAAACTGAATTAGCAACGATAAATGCTCTTTTTGGGCTTTAATGCTATTCTTTAATGTTTATTTGTTTAGAAAATACTTTAGCTCCATAAAACATTGCCTTTCATTAATTAACAAAATTGAACAAATTACAATCATTTTATAATGGTTTGTCCCTTGGCAACAATTCTGGGAATTCTTTCTTCAATAAGTTTCATTATAGCTTCAGTGAACGCATCTACATTTACAGGCAATATTAAAGGAAATTAAAGGTTTTGGTTTAATAAAATTTTAATGTCAGTGACATACCGATAAAGATTTTTTAAGGTAAATAATTCTTTAGTAAAAATTGAAGTAATAACAATAACTTTATCTTGTTCCATTGGAATTAATCTTGAATTACAAACAGTTTCTTCAGGGGTTGCATGCAATTGAACCTAGGATCTTTCATCATTGAGTAAACTAACGTTAACATAATTTTTATCATTGAAAATCTGGAAAGTATCTAATAAAGTTTTTCTAGTTCTTTTACTGGTGATTCGACTTTTGTATTTGGTCACTTAAAAGTTGTTGATCTTGGCAATTTTCGTCTATTAGTTCACAGGGGAGGGCAAGGGTGAGAAAGATAAAGGAGTGTTTGTAATGGATATTACCTGCTTACCAACATCCACGTTTTGAATCCGCTAGGGCGGAAGAACCACAGCTTTGATCATGAAGTCTGCTTCTATGGAGTTTTGAATCTATTCAGTCTAATGGGAATCCACATCTGATGAGTCTCAATCGTATTGGTTCGAACTCCTGAAATTGCTTGCACATTACGGAGTAGTATCTATAACGAATGCAACTTGTTACTAATGAGTAAACTTCATGAAATCATAAACGGAATAGCAACTCAGCTTTTGATTGCTGCCCATGGCTGCCGCATCCATGACGCTTTGCCTCTTATTCTCTTTGCAAAGGAATTAAATCTGATCCATTGTTATAAAAATAACAAACAATAAATGAATAAAGAGATCATCTTTTTTTCATGGACTTTAATTCTTCTCTGTTGTTTCCAGTTCTCCAGCACAAAGCTCAATAGAAGAACAATCTCTGTGTCCTATAGGAGCAGCCATGTTTCTCATTCAATGACTGTTTCTTCAAGAGAAAACTCTTCTTCCATTATTTATTATCATTTTTTATTTCTTTTTGTTCTTCCTTTTTCTATTTATTTAAAACAACCGCTCGGGCTTATGCCAAGGTAATAATGGCATACCCTTTCATTGTATCGGAGGACAAGTTTTAATCTCAAACACAACAATTCAGAAATGCAATATTATTTATTGTAGACAACTGTGTCTGTAAGTTCAAAGGTAACTTGAAAATTCAGTCATCAGCCTTTCTTTTCTTGGAATAGTCAAAAGTCTAGGAGACACTAAATTGCTTAACGAATTGATGCAAATTATAGTTCCAGGAATTCCAAAACATAATTGCAACATTCTTCAAGGAAAAAATACGGATAAACAGTCTGGTCTGGAACACCAAAAAGAATGGACGCAGAAATAATAACGGGAAACGAAGAAAAGTGCACTGTGACAAAACTGTTAGTTACAATATGAATATAGTTCGCAAAATTAAATGGGAAAAGTGGCATAAAATTACGAATTAATCAGAAAAACAATTTAACATATCTTTAATATCTATGACCACACAAAACTATACAGGGTGAACTAAAACAGTAGGAACAAACTTCAAGATCTGATTCTGGCCAAAAGATATGCCAGGATGCAATGCACCCGTTCCCTCATGGATCCATACCTGTTCAAATGTTCCAGTTGTATTATAGCGCACATAATTGCGTTTGTTTCTCTTTGATTTGTATTTTTTTTTTAATTTGTAATTATATCATGTAAATGGTATATTTCAATTAAATAAAAAAATAAATAAACTGCATGACTTTTTATTTATTTTTTTATTTATTTATTTATTTGTTTTTTTTTTTTTGGCCAGGCAGTGTACACTGACTGAGCAAAACTCATGGGATAGTCAACTTACATCTAGTCAGGCCCCCTCTGCCCCTCTGGAGTGCAGTGATACGGCATTGAAGTAAGTCTGCAAGTCCCTGATACACATCCGAAGGCAGCTGATGTCACACAGTCTGGAGAGCAATAGCTAATTGCGGTCTGTTCATGGATGGAGGATCCAAATGTTGAATGCATTAAGCCGAATTTATGCACGATCGCTGAAATCGAACTTCCCATGTGTCGGGCACCCACCACCGTCAACACACAGCCACTTCCCACAAGGCCTCACACATAACTGTGGTTGCTGCGTAGGCCTCCAGAGGGCATTGAACACATGGTGTCTGATTGTGAATCAGCGATCTGCTATCCCATGAGTTTTGCTCAGTCAGTGTGTATTCTATAGTTAAGAAGCACAAAGTGAAGATAATTCTTTAGATGAAAAGCTTCCTATTTGATTATTTTGACTCCTTAAATAATTAAAATAAAATGACAGTAAAAGGGAAAATTAGAAGAATCTAAAGGTTTTACAAATAAAAGATTATTTCAATATAAAAGATATTTCATTTTTAGTTGCTTTCAAACATTCAAATTTTGATCTAAGTAATCAATTTGGTCTAGGTCTCCTTTTTTGTTGTTTTCTAAAGCTTGCTCTTCTGCTCTTGGTAGGCATATATCTTTGTTTCCTTATCATATTTATAAAGGGTAAATGAATTTTGTATCAATTGCCTGTTCATCTGTTCTCATTTGATGTATTAACAACTGCACAAATCATTCGCTTTTTAAACGGTCTTGTTTTCTCTCTCTCTCTCTCTCCTTTCAAGCATGGGAAAAAAGAATCACATTTGTGTCATATCAACATTTGCTGTCTTTGGCATTGTAAAAATTTTTACACTGATGATTTCTCTTAAATTGCACTTGCTGACATTCTGACAAAGCTTAGTTGTGATATTGCAATTCCATGCTTCTGACCATGTATGGACCTCTGACCAATAAGCACAAGGTACCTAGCCAAAAAATATTGTATTTTTTAAGGAGCATATGCATCTGGCGAGCCCAGTTTGTCACATCTATACAGCCTTGGCGAGTCGCCCTCGAGTTGCTCGATTCGCGCTTGTAGCAATCCAAATTGTGTCAGTTTTTCCGACAAACTCAGAAGGACTCTCCCATTCTATTGGATGTTTGTGGTATTTTTATTGTTGGCTTGCAAGACAACTGAAGTAAAGCTACAAATTTCACTTCTTTTGCATTACCTTAAAGCTCATACGAACTTGCCTCGCTCCACGGATCGAAGCCCCATTGCCGTCTGCAGATGCTTATATCAGGCAAGATGTATATGCACCTTTAGAAGCTGAATGTCCATAAGAAATATAGATGATTATAATGTTGATGTGATTCTTGAATGTAGATTTTTTTTTCTTTATAAAATTTTTATTGCAGGTAAGTTTATAATTTTTGGAAATTTCATTTTTAGATTACTGGGAAATTCGGTACTAGTGTGATTTATGAAATCAAGAATTATGGTTTCAAAACGTCGTCTTTTGATATCGTGGTAAGATTAAGTTTAATGTGATAATTTGTAAAGTGGTTATTAGTCTTTCGTGTATGACAATAGTTGATCTTGAATGTTTTGTTCTGTTGATTACCAATTTATTTTAATATTTAATTCATGTAATTTCACTGACTTCCAATTTTTGCTACATATAAATTTTAATAAACACTTTTTAAGTTGATGAAAAAGTTGAACAGCTGAGGTGTGGCATAGGATAAAACCCTCAGAGAACGTACATGAGTTATACTTTTTATGTTTTAAAAAATATTCTTAAAAATTAAAATTACTTAAAAAAATGCTATATCAATTTGAAAATTGGTATTGAATATTCTCTTAAAATATGCAAAAATATTGTCAATTTTTTCACAGTGAAGCTACATCACAGTAAAATTTAAATATTTCAAATAATGATGTGAAAACTACAATGGCTGTTCAATAAAGAATGATTATAATTTTTTCTAAGAACACACCTTTATTCATCCTCATTTTTGTGATGCTGCTGTTGGATGCAGTGCACTTGTCACAGTGATTCTGCAACTCTTCAAAGACTGCTGGAAACCATTTTTGGATAGGTCCTTGAGAATCGCCTCCCTAGCCTTCACCACTGCTTCTGATAATGGAAAATGCCTTCCACAAAGTTGTTTCTTCACAGAAGGGAATAGGAAAAAGTTGCACGGAACTAAATCTCAGCTATAGGAAGGGTGAGGGACATGCTTATCATTTGTTTTGTGAGATATTCAGCAATAATATTTGCGGTATGTGGCTGTGCATTATCGTGGTGAAGCATCCAGGGTCTTTCACGGAAATGTGTCTTTTTCTCTTGTTATGGCCTTGCAAAATTTTCAAGACATCTTAAGATGATCCTCTTTCACATTTACAGCAGCGATTTAATGTTTTCTTCTGTTAGAGCACTAACTGAAGTGATGGGTCCACCTTCCTTTGACATTGACTGCCTTCCCTCTTTAAAAATGTTAAACCATCTGTGAGCTGTACTATTGGGAAGAACAGACTCCCCACAGGCCTCCTGTAAAATTGCATAAGCCTCTGCTGAAGATTTGTTGAGACTAAAGAATTTCAGAGCAGCAGCTCCATTGCATGCCTTTCACAGGTGGAAATCGAATGCCACGACCTTGAAACTTGTTCCATGTGTACATTATGCATTAAGCTATCAGTTACTACAGGGTGTTTCATAATTGGTGTCCCATCTTTAGGTCCAAATAACGACTCAAGGGGAACAGATTGGGGGAAAATGAATATTGATTATTTGGTTTTAATGCCCCCTAATTCAGAATAAAAACTTTTCACGTCCCTGGGGGTGAAGGGGTAAATTTTGAAAATTTTAATTTTGTAGGGGTAGGGGTTAGACCCCATGTGTTATTTAGAAAGTTGTAAAATGTGGATTTAGCAAAAAACCCGATGAAAAAATTTCATCCCCTGCCCTTTATCGAGTGGGTAAAGTGAAAGGTATGGCTAGCTAATGTAAACAAAAACAGAAAAACATTTCCCATTTCCCATGTACAGTTTTCAAATTTCGTAATGTTTTTCCTGGGGGGAAAAGCCCGGTCGAGTTTATTAGCTTTTCAGGGTAACGACTCATTCATTCTCATTAATTTTCCAAATGTAGACCCTACTCTGTTCTAATAAGTATGGTTTTTGTCCACATTGGCTAGCCATACCTTTCACTTTATCCACTCAATAAAGGGGGCAGGGCATGAGAATTTTTCACCGGGTTTTTTGCTAAACCCACATTTTACATGATGCTCTACAATTTTCTAAATAACACATAGGGTCTAACCCCTACCCCTACAAAATTAAAATTTTCAAAATTTACCCCTTCACCCCCAGGGACGCGAAATGTTTTTATTCTGAATTAGGGGACATTAAAACCAAATAATCAATATTCATTTTCCCCCCACCTGTTCCCCTTGAGCCGTTATTTGGACCTAAAGACGGGACACCAATTATGAAACACCCTGTATACAGTGCTATTTTTGTTGCAGGGAAATTGTCTGTAAAAAATTATAATCATTCTTTATTGAACATCCTTTGTATTATATATTTTAGTTTTACATTTTATTACATTATAGTTTCCAACTTATTAACGCATGAAATTAACTTTCTCTCAAATTTGAAAAAAATTCTGAATAAAGTGCTATTATCCTTATGTTATAGCCCTACTTAAAAATGAAAACAAAATAATGGTGTCTTTTAATTTTACTTAAGCATCTAATTTCATTTGAATTTGAATTTAATGTCTTTTCTGAATGGAAAAAATATCTTTTTCCTGAAATGCCTTAGATTTAGTAGGTTGCTTTAAATAGAATTAGAATTTAATGTAGAATGCTGTTTGTGCAAGTCGCTCATCATGAAAATTAAACTATTGCATAATGCTTGGGAGATCACCTTACATAAACAAATAATGCGTATAAAGTAAACTATTTATCTACAATCCAACAATGGAAGGTTATTTGTTAGTTCACACAAAGATAAATGTGCCCACCTGAATGTCTCTAATAGCGTGCTATTCAAAATGTTTTGGAACTTTTTGAACATACTTTGTACAGACTTTTAGGAGATATGATGTACTGGAAGTATAGTCTTTCTTTTATTTTATTTATTTACTTATTTATTAATTTACTGTCGAACCCTGTTAATAAGTTTTTCATGGGACTCTTATTATCCAGGAATGAAATACGATTCGCTGAAAACCCCCCAAAAGTCTTGTTACAAAAAGAGCTTGAGACTAGTGCATGTTACATATTATCTTCATAATCTTCTTTCATAAAAATGCTAAATGCTAATAAGAGAGAAATAAAAAGGATGATCAATGAACAGTGCAGGGAAGAAACAAAACGAGTGGTCCAAAAGCAATACTTCCGTAGCCACATTTGCCCAAAAAATAACTGATGTAAGAAAGAAGCCAGATGAAACCTAGTAAGTCATCCAGAGAATTAAAAGAAGTCCTTTCCTATCAGAAAGGTAATGCCGATTATAGATTGATGAGGGACAGGGAGAAGCTAGGAGTTCCAGTCTGGAAAAGATTGGTTTTTTATGTCATTGAAGTAGACATCCAGGATGTAACGAGGTCTGCGATGCCTGAGGTTTATGAAAACGCACATGTTTATATACACATTGAGAAGAAATCAGAATTCATGGTTATGGAATAATATTGAATACCACATGACCAATAAAAATTTTAAAATAAACATTGCAAATAATTTAACATTTTAGAATGAATTTCTTAATTTTTGAGACAAAAAATACATAATATCCTTTTTGAGACTAGAATCGAAAAGTAAGGCATAGCAATTTTTTTAAGGAATACTATTTTGGTTGAGATGTTCAGAGTTGGCAAATTGATAGTTTGAATCTTTTGCTACAGACAGCAATAGCTTGATCAGGTACCACTCTAGCGGAAGGACTGATAACTACTGAGTAAAGACTGCACATTTGCTAGCATCGTCAACATGTTAAAGACAGTGAGGCATACCGTAAAAGTGGAAACAAGCATCACGCAAATAAGTGTTGCATCCTATTAAACGCCGCACCAATTTTAGCCTAAAAAAAATAACTGCTGCACTCAAATGCCATGGCGACTATCAAAATAAAGCATTATGTACCACTATATAAAGAAGGTATGGACAATCATTGTTGCAGGCAGTCATTTTAATTCCTATTTCATATGATGATTGCTCTTTGTTTTGCAGCAAATGCAAACTTGCAGATTGAACACTTCCTAATGATAGCAGCAAAAACATGCCAACTTGTTTATAAATGATAATCTTAAACACTGTTATTTACCATTGCATCTTTCAAAAATGAAATGTTAAAAAGATGTAAAGAAAAGTTAGAAGAGAATGTGCCTCTGAAGTTGGAATTTGCTGCAAAACAAGAAATATGAATAAAAATGAAGAAATATGAAATATGAATAAAAATGGCTGTCCATACTTTATGTATTTGCTTTATAACAAAATTGTCGATGGCGGCACCAATTGCCGAAACAAGATAGCAGGCTAAACTAAGGAACTAATGATGAACAAGGAGCTAAAGATGTGCCCCTTCTCACTATTGGTCATGAGAAAATGAGATGCACTGTCAAAGAATAAAAGAATATGAGCACCTTCTCTGCAGAACGTCTTGAAATGGACAGTAACTGCGTGGTCCAAATTATCTGAGGACATTTTTTGCTTTGTGGTATTACCATTGCAGTTGACGGAAGTGAGGACAGCTGTGTAACCTGTTTAAAAAGAGCAGAAATGGAGATGGAATCTAGAAATTTGGTGGAGCAAAAAGAATTCATGGCTCAAGTTTGTGACTTTATACAGGGTGAATACAAAAGTCTGAACCCCCCTTTTATTTTTTGAACCGAAGCAGATATGTCAATTTTGATGAATCCAATGAATAGGAAGTTTTGGGTGGCCTATCCCATGGTGCACTTTTCATAATCCCAAATATGCAAATTAGGACACATTCAAAGTTTATCTCAAAAACTGTAAGGGATAGAGAAAAAAACCCAATTGCAAACTTGTTCAGCATAAAAAAACAAACAAAACAAAAAAAATTATCATCCAAATCGGACCAACCAATCACCCACAATTACGTTGACCATGTTGACCATTTCCGGAACAGTGTAGCTTGCCATCCTAGAATTGTTCTGTCTTCTGTGTGCTGAAACATGCCTTTTATTTGCTTTTCTGCATGAAAGTGAATGTGAGTATGGTAATTTATGTTAATTTTTTGATTTGCATGCTTTACATGGTGGAAATATCAACATTCAGTTTTCCTTGTGCAGTGTGACTGTTTGTAGGTGATCGGTTGGTCCGATTTGAATGATCTTTTTTTTTGTTTTGTTTGTTTTTTTATGCTGAACAAGTTTGCAATTGGTTTTTTTCCTCTATCCCTTACGGTTTTTGAGATAAATTTTGAAGGTGTCTTAATTTGCATATTTGGGATGATGAAAAGTGCACCATGGGATAGGCCACCCACAACTTCCTATTCATTGGATTCATCAAAATTGACATATCTGCTTCGGTTCAAAAAATAAAAGGGGGATTCAGACTTTTGTATTCACCCTGTAGATAGCAAACACAAAATTCTATTTGACGAAAGTGATGGCGATTCAGATTTTTGATAAAGAATTGTAAACGATCTTTCTGATAATTCATGATTTTGTTGTTTGTTCAATAAACAGTGTACATTATCTTAAAATTCCGTGAATTTTTTCACTATCTCATTTTTCTCAGAGAAGTAAGTGCCGCATTGAATTTGCTCTGACCACCAGAATTAGCGCAGCAGTATTTGTTTGCGCTTTTACGGTAGTCTTTTTATTTTGTGGGCCAAATAAAAAAAAAAGAAATACGAGTGAAATTCACAGGGAAATTTGAAGATGTCTGGACCTTAGCAACATATCCAAGTGGTGTAGATTCTTCAAAATCATCCCTTGTGTAAAAAGATCGTAGCTTGCATGGGGATGGAACTAACAGAAAAATGCTTATAAAGTGGGAACACATTAATCGAGGTTCGACTGTATTATTATTATTTTTTTTTTATATTTACGTTTTTCCAAATATTCAGTTTCATTTACATGTATTTATTTTATGAAATGTATTTAAAAATTTGTATTCATTTTTGAACATTATCTATATATTCAATGATTCAAGTAACTTTTTGACTTCCTTTAATTAAAGATAATGTTTCATCTGTATTTTTGTTCCCTTAAGATAATTTCTAGACAGTTTAACAATTTACTTAAGTATTTGCAAATAAGATAATTATCCAGAATGAAAAGTTGTTTAATTTGCCAAGAGATAAATTATAATGGTTGTGTTTCAGATAATTTTATATTTATTTTATTTTAGATGGTATCAGCTATAAGAAGTGTATTTTTACTCATGGCATATGCTTTGTTTAGAATACAACACTGGTGGATGGTTGCTGTAAGTTATACATTTAAATAGTTATTTTATAGTATTTTTTATGCATTAAGATACGTTTATATCAGAGTCACTAAATGTATCCAAATTTTATTATTTTTTAAATTCATTATCACTTCCCCCTATCCACTTCATACTAAAAAATCCTTAAAATATAATAAAAAAAAAATTTTTATTATCTACATGTAGATATCCTTTTTTGTTTTCTCGTAATAGAGAAAGTATTGTATTATAGGCTTAACAATTGTCTAGTTTTGTAGTGCAGACGAAACCTGTGAGTCGTGAGTTCGATTCCCGCCAAGGGCATGGATGTTTGTGTTCCTTTACAAAGAACGTTAGAATACCAAGCAAAGTCTGTCATCCTAGGATAAATTTCCAATACATCCAATGATTATTTAACATCCTCGATACTTTCCAAGGTTATTAGACTTTTTACACTCTCGAGGGAGGCCGTGGCCTGGTGGGCTTTCACTGAAAACACAACTTCTGCGAAGTTAAGCAACATCAGGCACTGCTAGTCAATGGATGGGTGGCTCATCAGTGACTCACGATCTTCACCCCCCCCCTCCACCCCGGCTGCTGTGACCATCATACAGCAGTCGATAATCCAGGTCCATCTAGGGACCCAACTCGTTGGCCTCAGGCCATACAGGCTCTGGATGGACGTATTGGTTTCTAAAATAAAAATAAAAAATAAAAATAAAATATACAGGGTGAGTCAAAACTCTGTACTCCCCCCCCCCCCTTCTTTCTTGGATACAAATGTAGTTATGAAAATTCCAATAAAGGTAGTGAATAGGAAGCTGAGGATACTCGTTCTCATGGTGTTGTTAATATGCAAATTAAGACTTAAGCAAATCATATCTACTAAATCATAGGAGGTACACAAATAAACCAATTACAAACTTGTTCGGCATCAAATAAGCAATAAAATGAAAAAAAAATTTCAAAATCCGATGAACCCCCAAAAAAAATTTCAAAATCCGGATCACCCAAAAACCTTATTACAATCTCTTCAATTGGACAGTCGGCTCTTGTATTGTTTGTTGCTTACAGTCGCTTACAGTCAAGTGTACAAAGTAAATCTTTACAACCCAGAAGGTTTTCAATGTGTTGCACACACAGCATAATTCTGTACGGCATTTCAACAATGCCATTACATTTACAAATGCGACTGATGTTATTGCCATTGTTGCATCAATTGCAATGAAGTTTTTGGGTGATCCATTCATCGGATTTTGAAAATTTTTTTTATTTTTATTTTGTTGCTTATTTGATGCTGAACAAGTTGTAATTTTTTTTTTGTGTATCTCTTACGGGTTAGTAGATAAGATTTGCATATGTCCTAATATGCATGTTGACAACACTGTAAGTGCCACAACGAGAAAGAGCACCCTCAACTTCCTATTATTGGAATTTGCATAACTACATTTGTATCTAAGATAGAAGGGGGGGGGGTATAAACTTTTGACTCTCCCTATATACATAAAACACTATATGGCTATATCCAGACACCTCCATTTGATACATATTAAGATGGCCCACCTTTTGTATCAGTCACAGCTTGCACACATCTGGGAAGACTTTCCACTGAGAACTGCAGTGTATGGAAAATGGATGATTTGACCAGGCATCTAATGTACATTTTGATCCATCCCAGAGATGTTCAGTAGGGTTTAGACTGGTACTCTTTGAAGGCCAGTCCAGTTTTTGAACACTCATGTTGTCAAACCATGGCCGCACGAGCTTCAGTGTGCGGACAGAACAGTTGTTTGGTTGGAACAGAAACAGGCCTTCGCTGAATTGTTGCTAGACAGTTGGGAGTGCAGCATTGTCCAAAATTTCAAGATACATTGGCTAGTTCATTTTTCTGGTCACAGGACCAAGGAACCTAGCCTAACCACAAAAAACACTCCTAACCATTGAACTTAACAGTGGAAAATGGAAGCATTTGCCAGGCATCTGACAAACCCAGACACGTCCATCGGACTGCCAGATCTAGATTCATTACTTTAAAGCATGTGTTTCCACTGTTTCACAGCCCAATGACGGTGAACTTTGCTTTTGATGTTCAACTCGTGAGCAGCCGCATTTCCGTGGAAATGCATGTTTTTTAGCTGTTTACAAACAGTCCTGCTGCTAATGATTGATGCCTGATGCATTTAGAAACATTCAATAATGTCACAATGTGATTTTATAAATTCACTGAAAAAGTAAATAAACTTATTGCATTTTTATGGACAATTTTAAATTGCAAAATTGAAGCTTTTTTCACCATTAGAAAATGATTCAATTTCTTTAACTTGATTTTCTGGAACTTATTTATTGCAGAAATGAGTTATTTAAATCTTGCGTTTTATGAATGGAATAATATTTAATCTTTTCATTTTGCAGATTACAACAGCAGGGACCAGTGCATTCTTGATAGCAAAAGTTTCACTTTTTCAAGTAAGAAATATTCATATTCCATTTAGGTATGTGGTCTTTGAAAAAGCAGGAATGGCCAACTTGTTTTATTGCTGTTATTGACTTCATTACAGTAAATTTGGTTTCACTTGATGTAACAAAAAACCGAAAGTGAATTTTCCTTATCCATTACATACTTGCCAACTTGTATGTTTTTTCCATATAATGTACGAATTTTGATGGAATTGTATGATTGTATGAACAGATCTATAAAAGTACAAATTTTGAAAATGGCTGACAAAAACTGAAACACCTGGAAACGTCGATGTAGGATAGGCGAGAGAAGTCTGTCGGTAGTGTTTCTGAAAATTGCCACACAATGGCAATAGAATGACATCATACTTAAGTGATTACAGTTTCAGACCAGTAGAATAATATTCCATGTAAAAAACGGGGATCTTGTGAAAACCTCCAGCATGAGTCATATATGGAATCAAATGATTTCTTGTGCAGTTGTTCTTGTACTCGAGTCCTCAGTTCATTGGAATTGGAGGACTTTGACGAGCTAGTCGCCGATATCTCATTATCCCATGCATGCTCAATTGGCGACAATTTGTAACTGCAGTGCTACCTGTGGGCATTCTGCTGGAATATAGTTTCAGAAATGATAAGAACTTGTGTGTCTGTACCTTTCCTGACTGGCAGTTACTTAGTAGGACCACATGCCATTTGGTGATTATGACAATTATGCTCTTACATCCTTCCTTCATGATGTTGCAGTTTTCATAATGACAACCATACCAGAGTTTCTGTGCATTGTCATTTTTGGAATTCGCATTTCATTGATGTAATATTTTGCGTTGTTATACTGTCTTGTACTTTAGTATCTTATTCAGTAAAAAATTGGATTATACTGAACACCAGTTTTTGGGACTGGTTTCTGGATTAGTTTTTCTGAAATCCAGAAAAAATCGCACAATTAGACAAATATGTTAATAATTTCTATGTTTTTACATTTTGTTGGTCACTGCCATTAAAAAAATAAAAAAAATTAGAAACCTTAGAATCGAATGGGTTTATTGAGTTGACAATGTTTTATTGCTGATGTGCTTGATTTGTCAAAAAGTTTTTTCAAATGAAGCTATGAAGCCATGGTGATTAAAGGAAAATTTGACAAAAGATTTTTTAAAGAAAAAGAAATTCCCCTGGAAAAATATCTTGTCAGTTTCTACTGACAGTGCTCTGGCAATGGTAGGGTGCTATAGAGGGTTTTCTTGCATATTTAAAAAAAAATTTCCAAATGTTCTTAGTGTACAGTGCATCATTCTTTAGTTGCCAAAAATCTGAGTGAAAGAATATGCAAGATTAAATTACGTCATTAAACCAATCAACAAAATCGGAACAAATTCATTAAATGACAGATTGTTTGGTCAACTTTTTATTGAAAATGATGATGATTTCACTCATTTGCTGCTTCATACAGAAGTACGTTGGTTATCAAAAGGTGCCTGTTTGGGTCGATTTTACATCCTTGACTCTGTGCTCAATTTCTTAGAAATCAAAGATGAGCCTTTACGAAAAAATTTGATTGATTCCAAAACTGACACAGCTTATTTGACTGACTTGTTTTATAAATTTAATGAAAGCAGTCTACAGCTTCAAGGGGATGAACTGAATTTAATCAAAACGAAAAGTGTTATTTCAACGTTTTTGACTAGACTTCTGTTCAAGCAAAATTTAAGACAAATGCAATTCAGCCAATTTTCCAAATTATCATCAGTATAGAAATGTGATGAAGATCTGCTTACGTATTGTCAATACTTGGAGGCTCTCCACAGTGACTTCAAACAACGCTTGAAAATTTGTTTTTATCATTTTATAGTTTCTGAATGATTCCTTGTTGGGCGGGCTGTGAACAATTCTTTTTTTTTTTTTTTTTTTTGGAATAGTGGGCTCAGAGTTTGGGAAACACTGCATTAGATATTGTTCAGCCTATTAAAATTAAAAAAAAAAATGTATTCATGTTAACAAGTAACCTTTCAATTTGTTTTCTAATAAAGAGAAAATTTCAAATTTATACTAGGCTTTTCAGTGTTTTTTTACTTTTATTTAAATGTATAATGGAAAAAGACTAAACTTTTCAGAATATAACACTTCTTTATATTCTGCTTAATGCAATCTGGTACACAGGTTCAGAAAAATTTCAGTATTGAAGGTGGAAAAATATAAAATAGCACTTATCTACGTATTTGATAGTGACACAAAAATTCATGGAATGAATTTTACCCAACTCATTTTTATCCTATGGGGATTTGTTAAGATATCTTATGAAATTAGTGTGTTGCATTATTAAGCAGCAGAAGAATGGAGCATATTGTTTTAGAATGCCAATTGTCTGTACCCTTCATATTTTCTACATTTTTTGGCGTAGAAAGTTGAAATAGCTAACCATGGGTATGTTCTCCTTCATGATTTAGTTTGGTTGTGATTGGCCCATTGGGGTCGGAATTATAGGGGTGGTAGTTAGAGGGGACCAACTGGTCTACATGGTATTTAGATATGTAAAGGAGTGAAATTCAATATGCAGATTCCTCTAGAGAAAACCTATATTACTATGAATTTTAGGCTAACTTATCCTAATGGGGTTGGACTTGTGAGGATAGCAGTCACATGGTCTTTAGAAGTAATTATCAAAGTTGCTATACTATTAATGTTTTCAAATGGTAACGTAGGGCATGGAATATGTTATTCAATCGGAAATGACAAGAAACAAAATAAGAGCTCTTTTGCATTTTCTAATACTATGTATCAAGAAAATTTATTTCCAAGTGCAGATAAAAAAGTAAAAAAAAAAATAAAATATAGAAGAACTCAAGGCTTCCACTTCTTTT
>JAHWFO010067154.1:186735-406278 GCA_023313115.1 Rhysida immarginata
ACTCTTGTTCTTCTTCTTCTTCTTCTTCTTCAAGGTCCTGCCTCCTCTTGAGTAGGAGATGACCTATCCCTGTTGAAACCAAAGTTAAGAGGCGTTAATCAATTGGCAGGCCTTAAGAGAGGGGGCTAAGAGTCTCGGGAGGAGATTGGATTTGGCCAAAAAGTCTTTGATAGCAGAAAGTATGAAGTGGGAATAAGATTTAGCGTCACCATTAAGCAGAAGGATGGTAGGAAAGTCAAAAGGAATCTTTCGAATTCGGAAAAGGTTAGACAAGAATTGTCTGTGATAATCGTATAGAGGACAGGTAAAGAGAATGTGTTCCAGCGATTCAATAGCCCCACACTCACAGGCTGGAGAAGTATGCAAACCGAGGCGGAACAGGAATGCTTTAGTTGGAAGGTGTTCGGGCTCTTTTGTTTGTAAAGATATCTTGTTGCTTAAAGGAAAGAGTCTTTATCACCACTTGAATTTGTGACAGGAAATATCTGGGGATTAAAACTTTCCTTTTGAAGACTTGTAAGTTACATATCCAATTGTACAATGCATGATATTGTGTGCTTTGATTTTAATTGTTACCAAAGCCAGTTGCGTTCTTGTGTTTTAAAGTGAAGTACCTTAGGGCATGGTAGTTGCAAGGTCATTGAATGGAAGTATAAATATAATGAAAAGTGAAATTGAAACTATTCTGACACTACATTAGAATAGTTTAGAGCAAATGTGGCTGTACACTTTCTTTTATCCTTCTCCGTGAGTTAGTCGTGGAAATTGGGGAGAGGGAGTGCTTACATGTTCCATTTCTGGCAGAGTATAGAGAGAGGCTAGTTTGCAAAAACTTTTTATTATGCTCTCAAAAATGTTACCTGGTGATTTGGCTGCTTCAAGCCAACTGTTGGAGTTGCTGTTTATCATAATTCAGCAATAGGACAAATGCCATCACTAATTACATGGATTTCGACTTGGCCCAGAGCATTTCTTTGGTCGTGAATGGAAAAAAAAAAAAAAAAAAAAAAAAAGAATAGTGAAATTTGTGTAATTCCTGTAGAGAGTGGATTATAGTTATTCAAAGGTATTGTGTTGTCTTTAAAAACAGGATAGCACAAGGCAGACAAATTAGATACTGCTTTGTGCTCAAAGGCTGTTTATGGCCTGGAAAATTGCTCGTGAAAAACATGCTAATGATGAACTTCTTATTCTGATCTTTTGCAGTGTTTTCTTAAGTTTTCTTTCATCTTGCCCATTCAGTTGGTTTATTGAGGAATTCATTTCATTTTTAATTACTGTGTTTAATTGTAAACTTAAATGTTTTTATTAATGAATTAATTGTAATACAACCTCTGACAATTAAGTTCGGTGCATGACGTGACACCCTAATCTGTGCGAGCTTTACGCGAGTAACAATGCATGTGAATACAAGTCCAGTCATTGTTTAAGCAAGTTCAGACAGGTCACGTTTGTGCGTGCAATGGTTTAGCAGATGCTCGTTTCTTCAGTTGAAGGTGTAGCGTGCGCACGTAACTGGATAATGGTTCAAAGAGGAACACTGCCGTAATCGTGCCACAGTTTCTGGCCAACAAAGGGGTCGTATCCATAGCTCATCCACCTTATTCACCAGACTTGGCGCCGGCAAACTTTTTCTTGTTCCCACGCCTGAAACGGGCCTTAAAGGGACACAGATTTGCGGACATTCCAGACATTCAAGCAAATGTGACACGTGAACTTAAAGCCATCCCTAAGGAGCTTCCAGGACTTATACACCCAAAAGTGTATTGCCTTCCAGGGTGATTATTTCGAAGGACAATAAAGTAAATGTGGCTCTATCTGTTTTGCATTTTGTTGTGTGAACTCATTCACCGAACTTAATTGTCAGAGGCTGTATATGCCTCCTATTTGTAAATGTGAAATAATAATTTTCAGATGACATGTTTGAATTATTTGCTTAAATCATTTCATATCATTTTTTTTTGTAGTGGGACTTTAAGAATTCCGATAATATCACTGTGTTTAGTGTCATTCTATTATTATGCTCATTTGTACTTGCATGGGGAGAAGCATGGTTTTTGGATTTTCGGGTGCTGCCTCAAGAACAAAGAGCACGTGAACTATTAGGTAAACTTTGTTATTTTGAAAAATAGAAATAAAAAAAAAAAAAAGAAGAGCAACTTTAATTTTGGCTGTTAAACATTTATGTATTGTGCATTAAAAAAATAATTTAAAATTTAAATAGTATTATTCCAAATTTTAAACATTTAAATTCTGTCAGGTTAGGTTCATTGTAATTTTTGTATTTGGATAAGCTTTTTGCTCTTTGAATATTTGAAGACTCTTTACAAAGAATTCGCATAAAAAAGTGCATGATGGGCAATGTGCGAATTCTAACCCAACACAATAAAGATCTGATATAAACACATGAACCACTAAGGAAATTTATCATGTGATCAGCCCATTCTTCATAAATATGAAAGTTTTCGTTAAAATTTTCATTCGTTCTAATATACAGGGTTAGCAAGAAATAAACTTTCTCAATTCAGAGGAATGTAGAATGCGTTCTATTGGTCCAAATGTGATAAAATTTGAACTACAGATAATTCAAATGATGTGCTTGACATTTATTAAATAAAAATTTTTAGTACAAAAATATGTCGATAGGTGGCACTGTAATACACACAAACGCATTTCATATGCTTTATCAATGTAAGATAACATAATAAAGTAAATTTCATACGACGGAATTCCTTTACAGCTGCAACGGCATTTGCTGGTTCTGGTAGAACAATTTTATCAGTAGCGCTTTTTCAGTCAACGTAGGCATGATGTGCAGAGCAGTAACTAATGCTCGTGAGAATCCACAGTCTTGTTATCTGAAGAATCATGCTAATAGGCATGTGCTGTAACACACATGATATTTCACATTTTCCATATATGCAAAGAAATACCATTTGCTTTAGAGCGCCATCTATTGGTGAATATTTGTACTAAAATTTTTTATTTAATAGATGTCAAGTGCATCATTTGAATTATCTGTAGTTCAAATTTTATCTCATTTGGACCAATAGAATGCATTCTACAGCCCTCTCAAGTGGGAAACTTATTTCTTGCTAACCCTGTATTTCACGATGCACCCTTAGACTCCGTCTCTGGTAATGCTTCCTCATAGAAACACATCGTCTGAACTGATCATAAATTAAGTAGCGGAAGAACTGAGCTGCTTATTGGTTTCACCGATTCTGTCTGCCTATCCATCTGTCCCTTTAATATTTTCTACATTTTTTGATGTAAAAAGTTGAAATTCGGAATGTAGCTTCCCATGGACAAGTACTACTTTGCGAAGTTTAATGCTGGTAAGCCAGTTGATGGGCGTCTGGTAAAGCATGATACCGAACAGTTACGGCAAAATGGAATAAAACCTGCATGATTCGCCAGTGACGATTAACAGCAATGTGTACAGCTGTCAGCTGGATGAATGCCATTAAAATAGTGAGCAAAACAACAGTCTTTTTTTGAATTGTGCAGTGCAAGATGGTGCTTGTCCACTTGTTCTGTTGCAACCCTGCAAACAAATTAATGTTTGGGGTTTGAGTTTCTCCCTCATTCTGCATATTCAGATTTGGCCCCAGTTGATTTCCATATGTATTGTCATTTGGCAATTTCTTGCGGGACAAACGGTTACTGATTGAGATGCTGTCATTACTACCGTCATTAGTTTTTTGGAACGTTGTAATGCTGACTTCTGTTACCGTAGCAATTTTTCATTGCCAACAGGTTGGCACAATTTATACCTGTGGAGGGCAGATATTGCACTTAATAAATTGTATTCTTTTCCTTCTTTCTGGTGTCTTTTTCTTTCCATCAAATTCGGCCAATGCTTATGAAACAACCCAATATTAATTTAAACACACACGCGCACACACACATGAATAATGCATGAATAAATATGGAGATTTTTGAAAAATTAAAAGATTCATCTCGGATAAGTGCTATTAAAATAAAATAGAATTTACTAAGCATTACACAGCTATGTACATTAAATATACACCATCTTATTAACTATAGACATTTTCATGAGTAATAACTAATTTCATTGAACAAAAATCAAGAAAAACAACAACTGCATTGAAATTAAAAGTTTGGAGATTTAATTATATTGAGACATAAGTTTGGAGATTTTGTTAAAAGCATTAACATTCCCAGTTTCTAGTTGCAGAAATTTAGCCATAAATGTCATGATCATGTAAATTAATCTAGGATGGGTTGATTCATTACAATTTAAGATG
Source organism: Rhysida immarginata (assembly GCA_023313115.1). Classification (NCBI taxonomy): domain Eukaryota; kingdom Metazoa; phylum Arthropoda; class Chilopoda; order Scolopendromorpha; family Scolopendridae; genus Rhysida; species Rhysida immarginata. Next base: position 191,007 of record JAHWFO010067154.1, read on the forward strand.
TGCTTAATTTATTTTCATTTGTGAAAAAATGTATCCTACAAAACAGATCCCTCAATCTATTCATGACTTAATTATTAAAAAATGGCATGAAAATGAAAAACAAAAGATCTCAACTTAACTACAAAATCTGTAAGCAAGATTATTGTAAAATGTAAAAAACTTGAAGTTGCCCTGTGAAGCAAAGGTGCAGCAGAAAAGCTGAAGATAGACATCTAAGCATCTAAGAGGTATTGTCAGAGAATCACGCTTTCAAACAGCAAGAGATATTACTGCAAAATGGAATGCAATCACCAAGAAAGAAGTTTCAGCAAAGACAACAACCTGTCGTTTGAAAGAAAAAGGGTACTCCTTTCGTTCTGCATCAAAAAAACCCTCTCCTAACTAAACAAATGAAGAAACAGCGACGTGAGTGGGCACCTGAACATTCAACCTGGAGTACAGAACAATGGCAAAAAGTCATATTAATTGATGAATCTAGAGTTAGCCTTCTGAATGATGATAAACAAAAAGTTGTGTGTAAGAAAGAAGAAAAGCTGGACCTTAGGTATGTATCATGTGGAGTCAAATTTCCACCAAGCATTATGGTGTATGGAACAATAACTGCATATGGCTTTGGAAGTTTAGCTTTTGTCAAAGGAAGCGTCAACACTTCCTATTACATGGAAATAATGGCCGATCATCTGATACCAAGTCTGCTTTTTAATTTCCTGGTGGTGACTTTATATATCAACAAGACAGAGCATCATGTCATAGAGCAAATGCGACACTGAACTGGTTCGAAGAACAAAATATTCATTTTCTAAAATGGCCAGGAAATGGCCTATAGAGACAATTTGGGGTAAAATGAAGCGAAACGTTGCCACATGTAAATCCTAAAAAAGGAGGATTTACTCAAAACTGTATCTGATATCTGGTGTGAAATATCGAGAGATGACTTCGTCAGTGTCTCATAGAGTCTACGGGACAATGTGTGCAGGCAGTTATTAATGCCAAAGGTGGCGGGACCAAATATTAAACAAAGAATCTCCAAACTTATGTCCCAGTAGGGACAAATCTCCAAACTTTTGGCTTCAATATGTTTGTTTTTCTGTATTTTTTGTTGAAAGAAATTGTTTGAAGTATATAAAATGTTTTGTGTATAGTTAAGAAACTATGTAACGTTCGAATAAATCATCGTATAATGCATGAACAAGTCCATTTTATTTTTAAAACATTATTTGTGATGAATCTATATTTTTGTCGGGAGTGTATGTAGTATCGGTTTGAATGCATGTATGTGCAGATATTTTCTAATAATTATTTTTGTTTTAAAGCGCGAACGGATTCTGAGAGAACACCACTCTTGTATAATACTCCTTTTGGAAGACATCTAGATTATCAGAATGGAAATGACAGTGCACGATTTTATTCACCAATTCAGTCGCATGGAGGTTAGATTTAATTTTCAAGATCTCTTCAAAATGTGTTAATCATTTTATCATATATGAATTTTTAAAAATTAGGCTCTGAAGATGAAGAAGAAGGTGAAGATGGCGTTACCTTTGCTCCTAGAAATTATATGCAATTTTCTCCACAGGTGAATAAAACTATATAATTAGAAAAATCTCAGAAGCTTGTTTAAGAATTTTAATTGAAAAGAGTGGGGAAATATGGTTTTCCCCTTAATTTCCATAATTTCTCTATTATACGATAATTATGACATTTTTGTTAATTTTTAGGATAGAGAATTTAAACAAAGGGGGAAAAGTATTCTAGAACATGCTTGGAAACTCCTAACTTCAGATGGTTGGAGTGTAGAAAAGAATATTAACAAAGAGAGCATAATTTATAGCAAAACCTTACCAAGTGGTGATAAGATATTTAAGCTACATGTAGGTATTATATCTTGTATGTAATTTCTTTTTCTCAAACTTTTTTTTTTTAAATTCACAATGAAAGAAAGATAAACAGTTAAGAATGAAATTTAAGAATTATGCTGTATAGTGGCCATGTTAATTTAAAAGTCACTGCTGATTATCTGCTTCTCGAGTAAGGAAATGTAAAATTGTTGACATTATCTGTCGTTAGAAATTTTCTTCCGTGTTACGAGGCATGTTTTTTAAGTAAGTACCGTTTTGGAATTAAAAAAAGACGTGCAAAGATATTGCAATAATTTTATTTTTACATGAAAGCCTGTACCTTAATCTACTTTTCTACATAATTTCCGTGAATATTGAGGCACTTGTCATAACGTGGCACCAGTTTTTGAATACCCTCCTCATAAAATTCTGCCGCCTGACTTGTTAACCACTGTATCACAAATGTTTCGACTTCGTTATCGTCTTGAAGACGCTGACCACCCAGGTGTTTCTTCAAGTGCATGAACAAATGGTAGTCGCTGGGCGCCAGATCAGGGCTGTATGGAGGATGATCTAGAGTTTCCCATTTAAAATATTTGATGAGATCTTTGGTCCGATTAGCCACATGTGGACGGGCATTGTCATGCAGCAAAACGATACCCTTACTCAACTTGCCACGTCTTTTGTTCTGGATTGCACGACGCAGATTGTTCAATGTCTCACAATAAGACGCTGCATTGATTGTCTCATTACGAGGCAGAAACTCCACTAGCAATACTCCTTTTCTGTCCCAAAAAACTGTGCACATGATTTTCCGGGCAGAAATTGTTTGCTTAAACTTCACTTTTTTGGGTGATGATGAATGTCGCCATTCCATGGATTGTTGTTTCGATTCTTGTGTGACGTAGGCCACCCATGTTTCGTCACCAGTAACAATTTGGTCTAAAAAATCTTCACCTTCATTGTGGTACCGCTCAAGGAAAGTCAATGCACTGCCTAAACATTGGGTTTTGTGCAAATCCGTCAACATTTTTGGAACCCAACGTGAACACAATTTCCGGTAATTCAAGTTCTCGGTCACAATGCGATACAAAACACTATGAGAATATTGAGGAAAGCAGTCGCACAATGATGAAATTGTAAAGCGTCTGTTTTCTCTCACCTTTTCGTCCACTTTCTGCACCAAATCTTCATTAACGACCGAAGGACGCCCACTCCGTTCTTCATCATGCACATTTGTGCGGCCATCTTTAAATGCTCTCACCCATTTCCTTACCATTCCATCACTCATAATGTTTTGTCCGTACACTTCACAGATCTCACGATGAATATCGATCGGTTTTACGCCTTTAGCACTAAGAAATCGTATAACAGCCCGTACTTCACAATTGGCGGGACTCACGATTGTCGGAGGAATCTTAAACACTCAGTAAACAACGTATACAATGAAGAATCAGACTGTAATGGCGTCAGTGCGTAGACGAGATGTAGTTAACCAGCGCGGAACGCCGACCGCAGCGCTGCGGCGGCGGAATCGCAAAACGGTACTTACTTAAAAAACATGCCTCGTATATAGGGTGTCTGCAAATGATTACCCTGATTTCAGCAATTTGTAATATTTTACCCATAATAGCAATTTGTGATTATTATCTCACAATTTTAATTATTGTGATTACTAAATACATGTATTGTAAAATATTTTAACCATATACTGATTGCTTGATGCAGGTAAACTTTTGAGACTCATCGTTTTAGTACAGGTGTTGCCAAGTTGGCGGTTTTCCCACCCATTCGTGCTTTTGAAAAGCATTTGCGGGAAATTTTATCTAATTGCGGGTTGCAGTATTTTGGGCTACTTTTATAAATACAGGTAGGTTTTTTGGGATATGTTCAACTACGCCAAGATTTGCCATTCTGTAAGCAAAAAGTCAGATGTTTTTATAATTGTGGAAAAAGAATAAAGAATAGATTTCTACACACGACCTATACTACAAAGCTGAAATTTTGAAGAGTTTGATCTTTCTGCCTCTGTTGTGTGAGGTTACAAGTTCCTCCACCAAGTGACAGCGTGATAGCAAGTGTTAAAAATGGCAAACATCAGTGATGCACATTAAGTGCAGTTGGGAAAAAATGATTGCACGACAGGACCAAGAATGGTACCGAGAGGGAATACATGCTCTTCCAGAACACTGGCAGAAAGCCAAAAATCTGAAGGAGATTTCTTTGAAAAATTGTAGAACTGATGATTGTGAACGATGCGATGCCCGAGTTGCAAAATTATATGTTCTATACTTTCGGAGAAAAAATCATGATGCGTTATTTTTTCAACGCTCCTTGTATTAAAAAAGAAAAGCTAAATGTGTATATTGTATCAGTATTGGCATATATTGTTTTCTTTTTCACTCAAGAATTTTCAAAGTGGCATATGTAGTGCAGTTACGATGTATTCATAGCTATGTCTTCATTAAACAACATTCTTAGCCTATTTTCCTGGACCTAACCCAGAAATATGTATAATTATGAAATTGAACTACTTTTGGGTTCATTTTTTTGAAGGAGGGTTGGGCTGGAAAAATATAAACCATCTGGCAACACTATTCTGTACCCACTTTTGCGACTACGAGTGCTGTCATTTCTTTACTTTTCCAAATGGCTTCACCACATGAAAAGGCTCAATGTGTATATGGCTTGCAGAAAAGAAATCTCTGATTTGTATGCAGCGAATGGTTAGGACACTTTATAGAAAGAACCCACCTAAAGTGAAGTTACTTAAGTCATGGATAATGCTCTTTAACAATGGGATCAGTTCTTAAGGGTAAAAGCAGTGGCAGACTGTCAGTTTCTGAAGAGACTGTTGAGACCATTCAAACTTCGTTCACTAGGTCACTACAGAAATCCATTAGATAAGCTTCGCACAAACTTCAAGTACATATTGTTCAAGCATTACAGCCAGATGATTGTCCAAGACATGACTAGTTTGCTAACAACATTTTACAACGAATTGATGAAGATAATGATATCTTGCAGCATATCTGTTTTTTTCATTGAGGCTACATTTTCATGTAAGCAGAATAGTTAACTGACATACCGTGATAATCTGGGGATCAGAAAATTCACATTATAAAAATCAATGTATTGTGTGGCGTTAGACATGATGGAGTGTTTGGCCCGTTTTTCTTCTTGAAATAACATTAGTGGAAAATTGTACTTAGACATGTTGATCAATTGACAACCTAATCTAACCTAACCTCAATTAGAAATGCAACGACTGCAAACTTCCTCCCCCACCCCCTTCACAAAGCAAAATTAAAAAAAAAACAACGGAAATTGTTTTTTTGGAAATATCCCCGAGAAGATTCACTCTGCCTTTCATTGCTTTATCTTTATTCGCTGCGAAGTTGAATCAAATAATCAGAAAAACGAATTTTTTCAGTTTTTGTATGCTTAAAATTTGAATATCAAAAAACGGTAACTAGAAACCTTCTTGCAAAATTTCGAAGACCTGCGTTCATTGAGGGTGGAGCTAGGCGACCGAATGTGCAACTCCTTTCTGAATTGGGGTAATCATTCATGGACACTGTATATTTAATTTTATATATTCTGTACATGTTTCTGTTATATTTATTATTTCTTTCGTTGTTTTGACTGTTAATTTGTTTTTAGGCAGTATTAAATGTCAATGCAAGGATTTTATTAGATGAATTATATTATAAGATAGAAAATATCAGTCAGTGGAATCCTTCAATTTTAGAAAGTCAGGTAGGTGTCTTGGCCAAAACTTATTACAGCAACAAATAATAGATATGAAAAATATTCATGACCATTCTGTATATTATTTAGATTTTATACACTGTTGATAATCATACTGACGTCACATATCAGTTGTCAGCTGGAGTTGGGAATGGTATTGTTTCCAGTAGGTAAGGCCTGTAAGTGAATCATATTCTTAAACTGACAAGGGAACCATTCAAACCTGTATGTCACAGATTCAAACGAAAATCAAATATTTTATTTTATTCTTGCAAAATAAGAAAAGAAAACTCACTACTTTGTTTCTTTCAAAATAAATCGTGAAAACGAAAGCAATTCTTTGTTTACGCACATAGCCTTACAAAGACTCCATTGTTATGCCCATAGGTGAAGCTCTGTTTGCATTAATACACATGGTGCTTGATGGAACTTCTTTCCTCCACCATTCAACAATGTGCACGAACCCACTTCACATGAAAGCAATGGAACTACTTTCTCCAAAGGAGCAGCAGATGACAATGATTGGATTCTCTAGTTGCTAACAAACTTTTATTTTTTTAAGAATAGATTATTAGAATTAGCTAATTGTCATACAGTAGAAAAAATCTGTATAGTAATTTATAATTTTAATTTAATGTTTTATTTTATTAATTTTAGATAGATTCTTGTGAGAGAGTGGCGCCGTAATATTTTGCTTCTGTAATCTTCATAAATTTTTCGGGCTGAACGAAACATTACCACCAACACTCAGTGCCAACCTTCCCGTATATGCTTGCATGCAAATAAAGATTTCGGTTTTATTTTGTGGCGCATTTAAAAAACATTAAAATAGTGTGATTTCTTATTTGCTAAGGGCCATCAATCGGTTGCTTTAGGTGAATAAAATATTCCAATTTGGTTTGAAACTGAGATACAGGTTCGGATGGTTCCCTTGTGAGATAGAGCTGAGAATAAAAGGGTTATTGGTATCTTTACTGAAGAGTAAATGAAAGAAACTGTGCAACAATAAGTCACTCTGGGGATACTAAATGGAAGAGGAAAGGAGATTCAATCAGCCCAAAACTGTCAAAATAAATAAATAAATAAATAAATAAATAAATAAATAATAAGCAAAAATTGTTACATGATACAGTTGTTCAAAAACAATTCATCAACAAATACACTACTGACATAAGTTTAAGGAGTGCCATTCCTGGACTGTAGAGCAGTAAGAATGAGCTCTATATGGAGAGAAGATTTGAGATTTACTCTTTACCAATCTGATGGCCATTGTTGTGCTGAGAACAGTTCTTTCCATATAGATTGTTCCAAAACTTGGAGCATTTCGATAGAGGTGATGTTATGGCACACGAGTTCCTTTTTATGATTTGGCTAACATGCATTAATTATTATAAACAAACCATGAATCCTGTGTATTAAGAGTACACTTTAGATAATTATGCACTTACAATATAGTACTGATACTTTGGGGAAGGCCTGTACATATATCAGGAGGAGAGAACCTTAAACTATACATTTAAGAGACATAAGAAAATGTTGGAGGACATGGAGGTGGAAATATTTGATTGACTAGCCCAGAGTATTGATTTGAACCCTTTAGACCATCTTTTGGATGAACTGATTCACATAGTATTTGCATTTCAGAAGTGAAAAAGTATTGCAATTGATGTTTATAAAAACTTAGTGAGCTGTGAAGAATAAACATCATAAGGGAAAAGGATTTTAGTGTATTAAATGATGCAGTAAAAGTTGTTTTGTTAATATTCACTTATATGGATATTAATGCTAGGGCAGTTTACGTGAGACATCATAGAACGTTTGAAAGAGAAAAGGCAAAGCTATATTCTAACCAGCGAATTGTGAAAACTGTCAATCACTTGGAAATAACTTGGAGTAAATTTTAGCCCTGTAGTGAGGTTTCTGTTCAGTGAATTACTGTTAAACCGGTTTGCCTTTAAAAGGGCATTTTTTTGCAATTAATGTGAAATTACAGTAAATTTCCCTCAGAAGAATTGCAATACTTCCTTTTTTGACATGTTGCTTGAGGATGTGTTGAACACAGCACAGCTTAAGCGGGAAATATGAACAATAAATAAAAGACATCTGCAACAAGGCTAAGACTGCTGCTGATTGATGAACTTGGCCAATATCATGACCATGTGATCTATTACAGGAGGAGAGATTCTGACGATTTTGCAAGAATGCTTATTCAGTTCTTTTATAAAAATTGATTTTACCATTTTGTCTTTTTTACCAAATTATTCAGATATTGTTCTGATATGTTATTTTTGTGAAATTATGATAGGAATAAAAAAAAATTTGTGTTTTCTTTTCTGTCTCTCAGTTTGTTTGTTTTTTAAACCATTTACTGACCTAAATGTTTTTGAAGGCTTTGATACAGATTATGACATAGAATAAAATCTTGCAAACATTCCAAGGAGCTTTAGCTTAAAGTGCGCTATGATAAACAGAAATATTCATTCTTGATGAATCGATTATTATATGACATGCCATTCCTTATCTTGGTATTCTTAACTGTCATTGTTTTAGCATGTGCAATTGACTTGAAAAGGTCCATGAAAAAGCTTGAAAAGTTGATAAGATTTAAGTTGATTGTTCAAAATCAATTTTTCGAATGCAGTTTTTTGAAAACCAGTTTTTCACGTGGCAAATTTTTCGAAAGGCAAATTTATTGAACAACAATTTTTCGAATGACAAAATTTTTCAACAACTTTTCGAAATCACTCCACACAGTCTCTTTTGTCGGATCGTTAGTATCTAATGTTGTGTGCAAGTAGTCATGAATTCATGAATAATTTATTGGTTCCCAATGCATACCCAGTCCTTTTAAATGAACTACCACAAATATCATTGAAGGATAGAAGAAATTGTTTTTGAAAATTTTACGTGCAAAATTAGAAACTCTTACTACTCTCGGCGATTTGCATCTCACATAGCTCTCAGCTCTGCAGTCCTCATTGGTCATTGTTTTTCGTTACTCAAATGCCTTTGGCGTTCTGTTTACGACATCCCCCTCTGGGGTCAAAATAATGATACATACCAAATCTATTTGGTTACAGGGGCAGTTGGTTTCATCCCCTGGCCAGTTACAGGAGGTTAATAGTTAGTATTTTGATTCGAAAGATTGAAGTTCGAAAAATATGTCATTTGAAAAATTCGCTTCTCAAAAAAGTGCATTTCAAAAAATTGAGTTCAAAAAACTGATTTCGAAAAATTGATTTTCGAATAATTCGTCCGTTCCCATTGGTACAGCCGAGCTAAGACCTTGATGATCATATTGTTGAAAAAAGAATTTGGAAAAGTTAATCTGTTTTCAGGTTATCATGCATTCTAATAAGTTATTTTTAGCTAAAACTCCTGATAAAGAGGTTTACATGACCAATAGTCAGAATAGAAGTGGCCTTTGCAATCTCAGGAACATTATTGGAAGTAGCAAAACCAGTTCTCTCGCATTTTTAATGTGGGCACAAAACTCTTGTCAATATTTAAAAAATTCACCAATAAAAAACAAAACCTCAGAATTATCTGGATTGCAGAAAATGATAAATAAACTCAGTTTATATCTGGAGGATTTACAGAACTTCCATTTGTAAGCTTTTAGTTGCCCATAAAACACCGAAGCTGTACTCAATTTCCATCCGTGTTTTCTCTAGCAAGATATTTTTCAGAAAATGAAAAAATATGCTATAATATTGTAACTCATTCAGTTATCTATATTTTCTGTTAAGTTCCGTTACAACTATGACCGAAAAATTCTGTTTTGAACAACTGCGACATATTGTCTGAAATTAATTTAAAATATTAACGTAAATATAACAAAATTCAGGAAAAGTAATTTATTCTTTTCTGCTCTGATGCTCTCCAATTAATGATTTACAAATTTTTTAAATATGTATAATGTTATTTTATTTTAAACTGCAGATAATTTCAAATTTTTTTTTTTTTTTAAATTATTTTTTGTAAACACACATCTTTCAATTATCCATGGATAAAACATTTATGCCAATTTTTGTTTTAATCTAAAGGGATTTCGTGACTTTGCGTCATTGGCAAATGAAGGATGGTAGCTATGTTCTAGCAGGTGCTTCCATAAAACATGCCTCAAAGCCTGAAAGCAAGAAAATAATACGGTAAGTGCCCAATTAGAATTAAACATTTAGAATAAAAACCATTGTCTCTCATTATTTTCTTGTATATTTTGCAGTGAAACGAGACTTTCCTAATGTTACAGTGGAACAAAAAAAAATTTATTGGTGGTTAATTTAAAATTTAAAATTTGCAGTAATTAAAAATATTGATTTTGTCACAATTTGTTATTTTTATTATTTTTTATTAAATAATTTTTTATTGTTTTTGGTTGAGGAAGAAATTCTATTTATTGTTTTAGTAAATAATATAATTTTTAATGAAAATTCAGAATACCTACGGGTTGTAGTGCTGTACATACAGGACAGACATGTATAAATATAACTGAATATTATTTCAGTACATGAATGATAATGAACTGAAGAAATACCACACTTTTTAAGTTTGTTTCATGTTATGATTATGCTCATGGTGCGAAATTACATCCTTATCCACCTTGTATAGTCAGCTGAATTCCTTTAGTGTTCCTCCATGCAGTCCCAAGTTTGGCTGCAACATCTGGACTGCTTGCAAGGGCAACTTAATATAGCTTGTGAAATTTCCATCACTTTGGAAGGCTGTGTCGTATCTTTGCAAAAGTTTACATTTTTAGGAAATGCTTAGATCATGTAACTTTGGTGCATGTTCTTCTTTGGAGAGGTTCATGGCTTCACACATTGATATTGAAAGTGGAATAGTGGAGAGATGCACCTGTCCAATAATGCAATGAACAAAGGCTAATTCCACAGAAATAAAAGGGGGAGAGTAGAATGATTCTTATAAACGAAATCACCAATTTTATTAACAGTTTAATTTTACTTGGAAAGTATAAGTGGCTGATTCTGCTAATCAGTGATTCATTAAAGTGGAATCCACTGTATTTACATCTTTTTGCTTCTTAAAAATATTGAACATTTTTTTTTTTAACGTTAGTGCTGAAAATGGGCCAGGAGCATGGGTGATGCAGCCAATATATGACCAGCCAAGGAAGTGTATTTTTCAGTGGTTATTAAATACAAATCTTAAGGTATTAATGGAGTTTCAAAAATATGTTTCTGGAGCTTTATCTTACTTTAATACATAACGTTATATGATTTTCATATTGTAGGGGTGGATTCCTCAGTACGTCATTGACCAAACGATGTCTTCCGTAATGATGGAATATTTGCAGTGTCTTCGTGTACATATTAAGAATTTGCAAACAACAGAAGATGTAATTGAATGATAACATTCTACTTTTATAATGAACACATTTATGAAACAAAATTTTATACAGAATAGGTATTGAAATAATACCTTAAAGAAAACGCTGGCCAATAGGTATTAATACAATATCTTGAACGATTTCCAGCAATCTTAAATCATTTTTGAAAATATGGGGATTTCAATTCTTTGATTGTTCTTAGACAAAAGAGATTTATAAAATGATATTTAACATAAAAGTGGAAAAATAATATAAAATTTTAGTCACAGTTAAAGTTGTGATTAAATTTTGCAATGCATTATATATAGAACTTTTTTTATGTGCTTATATTCCTGCATTCCATTTTTTCCTACTGTTGCTTTTTGATGGTATTTGATTAAATTTGATATAAAATTTAATATAAAAAGAGAGAGACAGGAGAGCTTAATATAGAAAAGTATTCAAGTAAAATAGTAGAAACTTGCGTTTATAGTGCTAATTGAAAATGGACATAAGGAAATTTACTTAGTCTATTCCAAATGAAAAGCAAATAAACATTTAAAAAAATGCTTTATCATTGCTATCTAAGGCATTGATATGCGTACAAACCTTTTTTTTTTTCTCCTCATCTATACATTTATTTATTTATTTATTTATTATTAATATATTGCATTTGCTTTTCATTGAAAAGTATTTAGATAATTAAAAATAAGCCTCTCTCAAAAATCACACACACACTGAATGAAATATGAATTGAAAATTTAAACCTTTAATTTTACTTTTTTTTTTTTTTATATATATAAATATGTCTATCTGTCTAAGCACAAAATATTGTTGTTTTTTTTTTCCTCCTTTCATCCCCTCCCGTTTTCTGAGTCACTTAAGCAAAACTGATAACTGTGTATAATAAATATTTTCATAAAATGATTTTTATGTAATAATTGTTCTTCGAATGCACAATTCTTTTTTTCTTCCTTACTCGTGCCTGCCATAGAGCGCCGTTTATAAAACTTTATTAAAAATTTTATAATACTCTCCCTCGTTTTGTGCAAAGTATCAACTAGAAAAACTGAAGAATTGAAATTTTTATAGAGCCATGTTGAAATTCATTAAATATGCATTTTATACTTGGAACATCTCATAGCAGTTATTTCAAATCCCATTTTGTCTTTTGTATTAAATCCAAATAAAACTCCCAGAATTTTCACATAAATTGTTATGTTTTTTGAATTTTAAAGTTTTCATCTTTAACTTAAGATGGAATGGATTCATGTTATATCTGATAGTATATTCTATCGAACTGATTATATAAAGTTATAATAACTTCCAATGCTATGCCATATTTGTTAAATTATATTAATGCATTGGGAAAAGTTCTTTTGTTGATCAAGAATAATACATGCTGTTTCTTTATATGTGCAAATGATTTAAAATTTTAAAAGTTCTAAAATTTGCACTATTGATTATTCAAAAGATCTGTTAGTCTTTCAAATTTTATTGTTTTTTTTTTGTTTTGTTTTTTTTGTTTTGTTTTTTCCCTTTTCTATACAAAAAGGTTTTCTTGTCTCAAAATGATATTTGAGTTTTTAGCTTAAAGAAATCCTGTTTCTTAAAATTTTTGTAAATTATTGTACTACGAGAGATACTTAAAATTTCTTACTTGTTACTAATTTTAAACGAACATAGATTACTGAAAGAAAAAAAAAAGCTAAGAATGATTGGTTGCATCTGAATTTTAGTTTTCTTTTGAATTATTTTATATGTTGTGTTTATCTAGACATCTTTTAATCAAATATAATCATGTTTTTTTTTTAAAGGTATAAATATTAAACAAAAACAAACCTACCTTGATAAAAATTAAATTAATGATCATGTCATTTTAAAAGTTTTATTGTTTGTTCGTTTTTTTATTTGAACTATATATGTATATGTTATATTTTATATTTGAAATGATTTTGTAAAAAAAATTGTAAGGTTAATTTTTCTATCTATAAAATACGATTTTAAAATAACTGAGCCCTTTTATTATCATCAGTATTTTTTGAAGTACCAGAATTGTTCAATGGAAATGCGTTTAGAGGCTGGGAAGCCATTTTTATTCAAAGAAATCTCCATGAAAGCATGAGTCCCATTGGTGCACTAATCTATTTATTCCTATATGGTAAAATTCCTGTGGTTGTTGGCAGAACCATTGCATAACATCAAACTCTACGTCAGTGTCAGAATTGAACCGCCGTTCTTTTAGTGATTGTTTTAGAGGGCCAAAGATGTGGAAATCACACGGGTAAGTGGGGACTGTAAAGTGGATGTCCTAATGTTCAACTGTCTTACATTTTCATCTGTTACTGCAACATGAGCAAGTTTCTGGACAGACAAAATCTTTTGTGGATTCCCTTCTATGTTGAAATTCTTGAACCATTCAATCACTAATGTATGAGAATAACTATGGTTGGCGTATACAGCTTTCATTCTAGTAAAACTTTCCATTAACTGACGCACTTCATTCTAGTGTTTCAAAAAGTATGAATGACTATGGTCAAAAATATAAATGACCCTCGCATCCATTACCACAAAGGATCTTCACATTCTATATTCAGCTTGGATTGAATCTTCAGCTACACCGGTCAAATATCATTTATCTGAAATAGTGTATTTCAGAGATGCATAATTTTATTTAATTTTAGATCTATCATCTTTTTTTCTGTTTTCATTAATAAATTGATTCCAATTATGATTCATATGAATCAGTTGGAAAACTTAAAAATACCAAAATTTTATTCACATACAGCAGTAGTTATTTTGTGCACATACTTTGCTATCTTATTCACCAGATTTTGGTCGTCTATAAAATTTATTTAATTTGAAAGGTAAAAATGTAATGTGAAATTTTAAAATTTTAAATTGAACCTTAAAGATAAGAAATCAATGAAAATTCCAAATACATTTTTTAAGAGAAGATGTGTTATGTTCTTTGAAACTTGACGTTTCAAGACACGAGATAAGTTGTGTATACATTGTCAGTGCACATAAAGATTTCAACATAAGGACCAAGGCCACAAAAGTTCTTGCCGTTTTTAATTCTGGAAAACAAAATGATGTACACAAAAAGTAGCGTATCACTAGTCCCCAAAGTAATCCCCATTGGCATCTAGCACCTTCTGCCAACGTGTCTCCTGTTGATCAATCCCCTGGCTGTAAAACTTGCCGGTCTTGGACTCAAAAAGTCCGTGAGTGCCTTTCGCAGGTCTGTATCATTGGTGTAGGATTTTCCACGAAGATGTTGTCCAGAGAATGGAAAAGGTGATAATCCGTTAGAGCGAGATCTGGTGAGTAAGGTGGATGAGACAAAGTTTTCCTGGTCACCTGAGCCACATGTGGCCAGGCATTGTCATGAAGGAAGAGTGCCCCTTTGTAATTCACCAATGCTGGCTCCTTCTGGAGTACAGGTCTCCAGTGGTGGTTTGGCCAGTTGATAGCAAACCGTAGTGAACCGTTTGGCGTCTAGTCCACTAGACACTCTAGACTATGGGGTTGATAAGAAATGGCAAATTCTCCCGACCTGAATTTCTGGAACCAATGCCTTGCGATGCGTTCATTCACAGGATCATCCCAAAACGCAAGACACATTCGGCGACTTGATTCTGCTGCTGACAAGCCCACCTTGAAGTCAAAGCAAACAACACCTAACCATCTCCTTCGATACCTCCACTTGTCTTCACTTCTGCACGAGATGTGATTGATGTGAATGCTAACAGCCCTGTACAGGCTAACCTTCCTGCTCTCCCCTGACAGATTTTGGACCAAACTACACACTTTTTGCATATCTTCTGTCACTTCCTTTTATGGCAACATAAAAACTGCAAGAACTTTAGTGGTTACCTAGTATTAAACTAGTTTCAGATATGAGAAATGTTGCTAATAACTGTTTTTGTAAAAGTCCTTGCAAATGAATTATCAAATTATCGAACATACCTTAAAGTAAGTACTCTGAGTTAAAATGAAATTTATTAACACCTCAACCAAAGCTAAATACAAACAAAAATTAATAAATTTAAAATTAATTTGTAAAATTATTTTTATGAATTTTAGTTTTTGTTCAGTTTTTGGTTGAGGTGTTAAAAATTTTTACTTTAATTCTTTATTTTCAAATTCTTAGTTATATTAATTCCACACCATCCGATGCAAAATCCAGAGTTGTCCAAATGTCATATAGCTTTGATTCCATAGATTACTTGACGAAAGTGATGAATAAAGGAAGTTTTCAAGATTTTTGAGAATGTCTAGTATCTAGGTGTTACAGGTGTGCTCCCAAAGCCCCAGAAGCAGAGATTAGGGGGCTTTGCTTATGTAGTGCTTGTCATGTAATGAACAAGACTTGAGTGTATCTGTGAGCTAACCTGCAGACTATGCACACGAAATTTTGAATAAGTCCCATTCTTTGCATGAGCATGTATCCAGGAGCGTGTGATAGATTTTCTCAGTATGATGCAAGTTATGCAAATGCTGCCAAAGCCCCCCCCCCCCCTTACGGTTCCATCTGATGTGGCTGCCTCTGCATCATAGCATGCCATAGCCCCTGTGTGTATCTAAGAAACTAATGCACCTATTGGACTGAATAAGAAGTCGTAAAGCAAACAACTGACTGAATAAGAAAAAGTGCAAGTACAAAAATACGTCGTATCGTCCATCGTTGTGACGCTATTTTTTATTTTCCAAGAACAAAGTCTGGTTCATGATTTGCAGACGTTCTGATTTTTGTTTTCACTCTTGAACATCAGATTGATAATTTCTCATGATGGATCTAGCAGAGCTAGGCCTTGATCCTGCACTCCAAATCCTTTTTGTTTTCAGTTTCCCAACCATTAATACACCGCCTGTTTTCTAATAAATCAAAAATGTTCGATAGGTCACAATTGTGGAATGTTGGGACATTGTGCATTTTTGCATGAAATTTAATCAGGCGTATATGAACAGGCATCTCATTTCTGCTCTTATGACGTCAGCATAAAGGGAAGACGTTACTTTCCTAAGAATAATCTCATTGTTTATCAACATTTTGAAAAGAGCAAGGAACTTAAAAGGTTTACTTTGATGGAAATCTATCACACAAACTTTGGTTTGAAATCTGACATGGCATTTAAATTACAATATGAAGGCTAAGTTCTTGAACCGACGTATTATGATTAGGTTCAACTCCCGGCAAACTGGTTGCCATCCTGTGCGAAGTTACCGGGAGTTAACAGTGTCATTTCTTGCACAACTTTGGTCGAAGCGATTTTGGCATTTTTTAGGGCTCCTCTATCTCATCCTGGCCTCTTGGTTAGCGAAATTTCAGTTTATGCTTCCTGAATTGGATAGCCTCGGGGCAGCCACTTTTTTGGATTTTTCAGATATTTATGAGACGTGTTTTCCTTTTTTGTTTTTTAATTCATAATGTGTTTCAATGATTCAAAGAAATTTTACACTGTAGTTTTTTAACCAAACATAACTGAACAGAAAACGGGTTCGCTGAGTGCTACCATCATCGCAATCTTACTCGTAACTAAACCTATTACAATAATACCGTTTCTTTTATGTTTCCTGAAAAATAATATTTCTGTTTCGAAGGCATCCAGTCATCTTATAGATACTTGATCGACTCATTCGCATGGCTTGGAAATGTTGGAAATGGAATTAATGTAAGTTCTACCTTGATTCTTTTGCGATTTCATAAAGTTCAGCAACTGATAAATGTTGCTGACATTTTGATGTTTTTTCGCTTTTTTACTTAGATAATCTTGAACAAATGAAAACGTTCCAGGATTTCAATGAATTCGCTAGGTAAATATTTGTAAAACTTAATATTAAAAAAAGACTCTTTGACCACAACAAAGTATAAGTTGAAAAAATACAACCTGATAATACTGTTGTGGTCAGAGTCTTTTTTTAGTCTTAAGTTTTACATAGTCACTATCCACATAATTTTTAGCAATTTTTTAGGTAAATATTTCTTCATTTATATGAAAAAAAAAAAAAATAAACATTTTCAGAAAATTTGATCAAGTAATTTGATCCCTAAAAATTCGAATCGCATTAATAATCAAATTTAGTTGGTTTTCATTCTTTCAATCAAAAGACAAAGGTTTTCTTTCAATGTATGTAACGAAAACATTGTTCATTGTACCTATGAACATATGATTTGGATTTTCTTAAGGTTATTGCCAAAAAAGAAAATCAATTTTCAGAAATTAATGGGTAAGGTCAAATCGGAATCACTGAGCTAATAAAGTCACAGGTCAGGCTGAAAAGTGTTTGACAAGCTTGTCCTTGTAGCCTTGGAAAGGCTTGACCATGCTTGTCCTTGAAATTTAAACGGGAATGCAATCTACTAGACATAAAAGAAGTCTATGCAATTGGGTTACAGGCCCTTGTAGGAAAGTAAGTTGAGAAATTCAAACAGGTTACTAAAAAAAAAAAAAAAAAAATTGGATCCATTTATTGATTTCTGACGATTAAAGTTTCAAGCCTGAATTGAACTACCTTCACGCATAAAAACTTTGCATTCCATCTAGACATGGCGTAATCTAAATTGAGTAGCCATTGCATCAACATTTGTGGTAAACACGCCGAACAAATAGTAAAGCCCTTAAGTGAACTAAGGATTTGGGTGATCCAAATATATGGTGTAAAGAAGTAGCTGAATTTGCTAATGTATCACCGGTCGGTGTCCTTGCTTAGAGAAACTGTGGTTGGTCTGAAAGAAAATGCTCAAGACCAAGGCTGCTGCTGAGTATTACCCAACTGCTTTGCAAGTAGCAATGATTGCTCTAAAAGTTCAACAACAGCTCATAGAAATCAATTCGCAACGTACACCGAAAGGAGATCTGGAACGAATACCCCGCGATCAAACGTTGGCACAAAATGGCAAGATTCCGATGGCTAAATACCACAAACACTGAAATGCCTAAGATTGAATACGTGTTCTGTGGAGAGTCTCATTTCTACCGAAAAACTAATGATTAGGATGTAGAGTGGGTCGTAGCTCGAATGAAGCCTTTCATGAAGACTGCAAAGTGGAGGGAGTCGTGATTTTTAGGAATTTTTTTTCCTACAAAGTATTGGGGGCTTTTAATTGATGTAGTATGCACTATACAACTGCATTTTGATTCCGGTCGACCAGATGTTGACTTTATTCAGTATCTTAAAGGCTCCAGATTTCAGTGTCATGAAAACTGCTAGATTTCTTAAAAAAAGTATAACAATTTCGCCGAACTTTGGGAAAAACTTGTTATCGAGTGGTTTCGTATTGATATCACCTATATTCGCACATTTGTGAAGTCCGTGTCAAAGAGAATTGTTACGATGATTCGATCACAGGGAGGAATAAGACTATTATAGGTTAGCCCAGTCGACAAAGACGATTTGAGGGCCCAGATAGGAAATACAGGGTGTCCAGCGAGTTATTCAAAAAAAAATTCCCGTATATTTCCCGTACTTTCTCAAAAATTTCACGTATATTTTAAATAATTTAAAATAAACTTAATGTGATTATTTATTAAATATTCTTCACACAATTATGTAAATAACAAACTTTATTAAGGGTCTTTATCTATACAAATTAAAACTTTTAGTCATATATTAATTTTGACGAAGTTCTGTCATCGCTTCATCAATTGCTGTAACTTCTCTCGCCGTTTCGTCAATGAGTTTGCGTTTCTTTGCCTGTAACTGTTTTACCTTTGCTTCGTTCTCTCTCTTCCTTTTCACTTGTTTTTGCTTTTCAGCATTCGCCCGTTTTTCTTCTTCGAGTGCTTCCTTGTATATTGCGTGAGCATTCCTAACTGCATGTATCATGGGTTTGTCTACAATTACTTTTCCAATTCCTCCAACAGATTTGGTATGATCGTAGATGATTCTTTGTGCTATTAAAGAACTCTCCTTTTGATTCTCCAACAAACATCCTTTGTTGACTGAAAAACCTCTCTCCACACTGGCATTTCCATGAGATATAATTAACAGCATTTGAACAAACTCCTTCAGCTCTTTTAAGTTAGGTTTATCAGTGAGAACGCTCACCCAAAAATGATCGATTCTTTGTTCTTGAGAATATTGTTTCACTGCATTCTGAAATTCACTACTAGAACATCAACACGTTTATATATATCCCAGACATACAAATAAAGCACCAATGGGAGGCCAGCACAAATTTTTTTTTTAATTTCCCGGATTTTTTGAATTTTTCCCGTATAATTCCCGAATATTTCCCGGTACCGAAGAATTCCCGTACTTCCCGGAATTCCCGGATCGCTGGACACCCTGAAATACATATAATTAGGAGAAAGGTGGAACAAATTTTACTATCTTCTTATAAGTATCTTTAATAATAAATTTTGTACCACAATATCATCCCTCCTTTGGTTACTGAGGCAGTTTGTGATCCATAATACTGTCGTTAATATTTGCCTTTTGGATGATTTCAAAACCTTTCATAGCATAGAAGGGTATTAGTGTGCTATTACAATTCCACAGGAATTCGAATTTAAATCAACTTATCAGTAAGCTGAAGAAGATCTCATCAGCCTCTGTTGTAGACAGTATGGCCCCGTCCTCCTACAACCGTTTGAATAAAAATACAAAAGACCAGTTGTATTGAAAATAAAAAATCTAGTTATTA
The DNA here is from genome assembly GCA_023313115.1 of Rhysida immarginata. Taxonomy (NCBI): domain Eukaryota; kingdom Metazoa; phylum Arthropoda; class Chilopoda; order Scolopendromorpha; family Scolopendridae; genus Rhysida; species Rhysida immarginata. Next base: position 210,577 of record JAHWFO010067154.1, read on the forward strand.
TTGTATGGCTGAATGGTTCGCCTGTTCGTTTCATTTACGGATTCTATTGGCCAATATCATGCAGAGAATTGTTTAAGTGTTTCTACTACGAATCTTTACTAATTCTATCTAATCTCTGCACTTGCATTTGTGAATAAAGTGTTTAGCAAGAGTACTCAGAGAAATATTCTGGCACATACATTTATATTTGTTTAGTTGACACTGGTCTTTTTGCTGATGAACAATCAGGCACCGAAAATCTTAATTCTACACATAAAGACAGTAGAAGAAATACTGAAAAATGCACATCGGAAGTTCAACAATGCCTTGAATTTATAAAATGAGTAAAGAGGTATTGTAATAGTCTGAACTAATTCGTTAAGACAGAGGGGATAGGAAATATGGGGCTGCACTGTGAAATGATCCAAAAGATGCATGCCAACATGTCGTTTTTTGTATGCAAAAATTTGTTCATATATACAAATTCTGGCACAAAAAAATATTTGGCCTGAAGGTGAAGAAAATCCCAAAGGAATATGAAGACTTTGTTACAAAAAACTTTTTTTCACAATTTGATGATTAGCATTTGCTTTTTATAGATGATGCTGTTGAATTGGGAAGATTGCTGAGGCCAGGAGAAGATTCAACTTGATCAATTCCATGGCGGCAGTGAGAATTAATCTCTTCGAGAGTTCATATGCCAATGTTTTGTGAAATCACTGAGCTTCTTTAAATATGGCTTCTTTGGTGCCGGAAGCTACTATCCAATATCACTGCTTACTGGCATTTCAAGTCCTGAATTTCCCAAGTCCTGAAATGGATGGGAAATGAACTGCAGGGATGGAGCGATATTGTAAACTCACCACGAATGGCCTAGCTCCTATCATAACTATAAAGAACCTGCACCTCCACAGCTTCTCCACATCTATCATTAAAATGCCTTAAAGATAACACAGAAGTAAATTGTAGCTTTGGAACGGAAATTGCTGTCTTAAGAAAGCTGGGTTAATTCTAGAAGAGGAAGAATGTGATGATCAAGTAAACTGCGTATTAATAGTAAAATTAATACCGGGTGGCGAAAAAAGGTGTTAGAAATTTTTGTCTGCTGCGACATAATATGAGTTTATAGATTCTTGTTATCATATTTATGCTATAACAGGCATCCTGAAATTTAATGCAGATATTTTTCAAAGTGATTTCAAATTAAATGCTATAACTTTTCCATCTGCTGCAATCAGTCTTGAACTGAATTCCGTGGTAACTCTAACGAACAACATTTTCGACTGCACGAATCTCTCTGGAAATGTAATGACAGACATCAGTGAGTGATCTATAGAATGCTCAGAACTGCAATAGAACAGTATCACGAGGAAAGTCATTTACGGCGTACGATTAAACCACAGTAGATAAAAACTTTCTAACACCTTTTTTTGCGCCACCCGATACGTCATTCTTAATTTGTAATATGTCTTAAGCATCAGTTTACATTTTTATCATATCTTTTATACAATATTAGAGTAATGTATAACATATTTCTTTTCTATTGTGTTATTTTTAACATCCGTCGGAAAAGACAGACTTTTGGATTTTCGGACACCTTTCCCACCATCTAGTCCCACCATTTGAATGCTTTCTGAAAGGGAGATATTTACAAAAAATAATTAGCCGTTGGTCCCGTGTAGTCGTTTGCCGGCTGCACGTTAAAGAACCCTTGCGAGGCAAAATTTGCGGCCCCTATAACGCCGTCCCGAAATGACCATGGCAGTTGAAAAGGACATTAATACCAAACAAACCAAACAAAACCAAAAAATAATTTTGGGTGCCTTTTTTCCAAGAAAATGGCCAAAGCAGGGGTGACTGAGGGTGCAAAATTAATGTTGTTAAGGATACTTTTAGAAAGAAAATAAAATTTGTTCCAGCTTTCCCCTAATTATTGCCTAATTGGATACTTGTCGACAGGCCTATGCTACGCTAGAAGTCAGGTATACTTATATTTGCTATTAATAGCGGGAATCCAAACGATTGAAACAAATTTTGAGCCTGGTTTTACTTCAAGATCCAGAATCTTTAAAGATTGAGCCATTCGAGATTGAACTGTCTGCATTAATTGTTTAAATTTATACGCATTAAAAAATTAAAAAAGTGAAAACTATTTTTTTTTCCTATTCAATGATCACACTGTAGATCGATTTTTAATACAGGTTCCTTTTATTTGCAAAACATTTCCAAAAAAAATTTAAATACAATCTTCACTCAATTTTCTTTCAGTAGAACACAAGTGACATTTTCATAATTAAAAAAGAAAAATCTCATTAAAAATGTAGCACCCAAATTAATTAATAAATAAGTGTCATATGATCTGAAATTCAAGTACACGATTTAATCACTGTTTAATTATATCGTTTCGTTTTCAAAATCAGCAAGCCAGCTGCTGTTAACTTTTAAAATCACTTCATTTTAAAATATTCTCCATTCTAAATGATTCTAATCGCTAATCAGAAGAATTTTCATTCCAGAAAAATTCACCATATATTAAAGAGCATTTATAAACAAGTGGGGGAAAAAAACATAGAATGTGATATTGCTTAATATGAAATGAAGTTTTTTAATAAGGTGATTTTAAATTGAAAAATTATGTTAACCTTTTTTAAAAAAATCTTATTTCGTTATTCCAGGGAAATATATATTTTATTATATTTTCGAGTTCTTTCAAAATTATGTTGAAGCTGTAAAAAGAATATAAATATATCTATAAATAGGCTATGTTCGCGTTGTTCCTCTTTAGACCCTGTCGAGAAAAACAAATGAGGAAACCACAAATCTGAGCGAGTGTTTACAGTATTGCAGAAAAAGAGCACGGATTATTGAATGGCACTTTGAAATATCCCATTTTTCTAAAAATATGATCTCTTAAGATTTCTAATGAAAAACGATGAAGTTTTAAAAGAAGTTGTTGAAAATACATTTCGAGCCTATTTCAGCATTCGGAAAAATTATTAGCAGTTGTAGCATTAAATAATATTTTCCTCAAAATGTTAAAGAAAAAACATATAAAATATTTTATTTTCTCTAATTTTGATGTTTTAAACTTACATTGAACTGTTTAGCAAAGTCAAACAATTGGGGGGAAATGAAACAAACAAATACAGAGCCATGCCCAACAAAAGAAAAAAAATTTAAACAATTTGCAAATGTTGGATACCATGTTAAGAACTCTTTACCACGCACAATAGTGGTTATTTATTTTCTTAAATAATTAACAAGCGATATGAAGTATTACACTTTTTTTAAATGTATTCAGTAATAGACCTAGAACGGGTGTAATTTCTTTTACAAAGAATACATAATAATAATAATAATAATAATAGGAAAGTAGCTGCTCGATGATGAATCACAGTTGAAGCTGTGCGCAGTCAGTTCTCACACACTCTCTCTCCAGATGCTTGGTTTAATTGGCACATTGAATGCTTTAGTTGCAATATTCATTTATAAAAAATGTTAGTTTGGGTTTAATATTGTATATCACTTAACCGTTGTCTTCTTTATACCCATGCGTTTCTGTGAACGGCTGAATTAGAGAAAACGGGGGCTTTGGATACATACACCACAACTTTGATGTGGAATCCGTATCCTAGATATGCGTTTACTATGTCAGTGCATTTACACTTTTGTTAATTTAATGGTAAGAATTTTGATAATATAAATAGCAAGATGATTACGAAATCATAAGGGTAAAGTTATATACTAAGTATCCTGTCTTTACAGTTTGCTGTTTGTTTAATTTAAAGATTAGAAGCGGTCCCATGAAAATTTATATTCAAAAGAGAGAAATATTGCCAATAAACAAGGTTGCGGAAGTTTATTTTTAGGGTAGTATTTTTAAGGTCATTATCAACAAACTTTCGCATAGAAATATTGACATTAGAATTACATATGCAGAACTTTTTTTTCGCCCATTACCCCAAAATTATCCAGGAGACAGTATCAGATCCGATACAGTCTGCATATAAAATTTAAGATTTTGCAGTGACGTCTATTTACAATTGACTCGTTCTGTCAGACTAGGCAAGTTTATAATTCCGTTTTGTTTTCTGAATTAAAAATTAAAATACCCCCATTACAACCTTTATCGGTAAAGCTCCCATTTATACATTATAAATATATAGAAAATAGTAAAGCTATCCTATATTCATTCAGTATTAAACTTTTGCACGAAAACCAGAGGAAAAAAATAATTAAAATAAATTGGGGAAAAATAAAAATTAGCTATTCTGAGTAATAATTTTTAGATTTGATTTTAATTTTTCAATTATTAATTACTATTTGTAAAACAACAGGTGTAAAAAAAAAAAAAGTTCGATGTTTTATTACAAACTTTAAAATGATTCCTAATGAAACTCTCAAGTCTACGGAAATAAAGCTTTCTCCAAAGTAGGAATTAAGTAAGGTTAAAAATGTAATAATCACGATGAAAAGGGCACTTTTTTGTGGACGTTTTTCAATGCCCCCTTAAAATTTTTTCCCTGGGAAAAATAGAATGATTTATCACAATCGTTCATGAGCAAATGGAGAGGGCAATGTTGTTGAATTCAGCTTCTTCTGCGTTTAATAGTTCGGGTTTTTTTTGCGTGTTTTTTTTTATTTGTTTGTTTACAGTTTTTATAATATTTTTCACATTGTCGTATTCCTTTTTTTTTGTGAGTCTCCTAAATCAGACGAAAGAGACTATTCCGAAACGCACTGGAAACAACCAGGAGAGCGACGACGGCGAGCGACGGAACCACAGTTGCCGACCCAGAGACGGAGTTGTCGTCGGCAGCGACGACTGCTTCCACGTCGTTCGTCTCTACGAACTCCTTGCGTGTTATGACCGGCGCAAGTTCGTTTTTGGCAATGCCGCCAATATAATGTGAATAGACTGAAACATCAGAAAAATTAAAAAGATCTGTAAATTATTTATTATTTATACACATAAAAATTGGTCGGAATTCGTGGATTAAAATTCGTGATTAAGGTTCACTCCAAAAATAAATCTTCCACAATATTAAAAAAAATCTAATATATAAAATATCTCAGATCTTAGTCATATATATTCTACAATATTATTTCTATGGATTAAAAACTTAAGAAGGTAACGTCATTTTTCCCCCATTCGCACTTTTTTTTGACATATCAGGGCAAGAGCTGCCTGTGAAATTCTTGGATTCCACTTTCAAATAATACTCCACTGCAATCAAAAGTAGACATTGGTTGTGTTCGAAATTCCGCTTTTTCTTTTGCAGTCACTTGTGACCATTTCACTATAAACCCAATCAACCGTAGCCATCATTTTAAGTGACTACATAAACGCCAATTACTGGAAGTACAAGTAAAACAAAAGGACAATGGGTCCAAACTGATGTACATCAGTTGTGAAATAAAAATCTTTAATTTATATAAAAAAGGCAAAGAAAATTACTGTGGGAGGCTAAATTTGGAGTGACCCTTTATAAACAACAAAAATGAAACTGCATACATTTTAAAGCTTTATTTGAGTTCGTGCTTCATATTAAAAATTCTAAATTAGATTAATCAATTCTGAATTAGAAACGACAACAATTTTTAATATCTAATGAAATGAAAAGTTAAAGAACCTAAGAGATGTCATAATTTCGCGTCTTTGTCTTCATCATTATTTAGGTTTAGATTTTCATACACCGTATTTCAGGTGTGCTTTTCAAAATGAAGGAGAAAACGAAATTTGAAACCTAGAATTTCACAATAACATGCCATGCGTTTTATGTCATGAGAAATCCTTATGTTAAACGGCTTCGAATTTCTTTGACTTTATAGTACTGCCAACTTATGGGGACAAAATATTCGATTTAATAATAAACAATAACTTGATCAAAGAACGTAAAAAGAACGTATCCTTATACGTTCTTTGACTTGATGTCCTAACTTACCAATTACGTAAATTAAGACAATGTATCTAGAATTAGCTAATAGTTGCTGACTTTATATTTCATATTAAATATCTGATAAATGAGCTACGACCATAAATTAAATTGGCCTATCTCGGAAACTGCAACACTTAAATGACGTGTTGGTCTCGATTTCTCAGAAGACTCGAAGTAGAACCAAAGCAAGAATTTTAGTCAACATGAAATTGCACATCCATCTCATAAATCGATTTGTACCCCCCCCCCCCGAAATTTCAAACTTCATTGGTGATTAATGCGCTTAAATTGCTTAAATTGGTGATTAATGCGCTTAGGATGCGCTTAAATTGCTGTGGGCTATTGTTCTAGAGTTCCAAGACTTATTAGTTACATATCAATCTGTGTCTTGTAACTCTGGAAAAATAGCACACATCAATGTATGCACAACATAAGAACCATTCAGAGTTCTACTAATGCAAATTCAATAGTTTAACGTATTCAGTATTTATTCTACTGAAGAAAATATTTTTGATTTGAATACTTTTGAATTTTAATAATAAATTTTTGTCTTTCTCCTGCCGTTTTATATTAAACCCACTTTTGAACACTAGTCTGTTGTCAACCAATCAACAAGGTTAGGTAGGTTAGGTTGTCCAAGGTTGTCCAAGCTGTCTCAATTTACAAAAAGATATTGGAGATTCTATTTTATTTTATCCCCATAAAGCAGAGTATTTTAATAAGTTTCTCTATAAACAAAAATCTAAAATTCTCAATAGGTATATCATTAAGAAAACGAAAAAAACCCCATTAATAATGCAATTACTAAATCTGTTCTGAAAGTCTTTCATGATACGGTTAAGTTGTGAAGACTGTCATCATCTTTGGAAACCAGCTTTTTGCGTTAAATTGCTTCTCTTACTTGGTTGCTCACCACTTCAATATCATTTACTTAATAATCTAAGAAGTGCAAATAAAGACGACTTAGAAAAACCTTACTCGTAAAATTATGCATAATGATAAAACAGGAATGTCCCAGGAAAGTTTATAAGGGAATTATTATCTAATATTCTTGAAAAATATAAGTGGAAATTAAATTACCACTCCCGGCATCTGAAATATTTAATTTCAAGACAGAAAAGAAGTAACCGATTAGAATCGAACCATGAATCTTAGAACTGTCATTTCACCATAAATTTTTTAATTGTCGCTTATCAAAAGGTTTTCATAATTTAAAAAATAAAAAAGTCTTTGCTAAAAAAGGGGAAAACATCTTTTAGTCCTTTAAAAAAACAGAAGCAGACACTATGAATCGGAAACAATCCTTCTGTTGTCTGAGCTAATTTTGGTATGGAGGAACATCATACTAATAGCAATGAACGAGGATTTGCACGCAATGCAGGTCAAAGGATGACGGAAAAGAGTCAGGAATTGCCTTGAGATTAAGGTTATTTGTAGAGAAGGCCTTGCAAAATTTATTTCAAGATATACATATATTATGAATTTCAATTGATATGTTAAATTTAGATGTAAATAATTTAAAAAGCAAAATTTCAGGCTGAATCTAAGATCAAACACGACTTTCCTAAAATCTTTACCTTTATTGGTCTCACTGTGATCACTTTGATCGACCTTTAAAATGGTTGTCATTGTGACTTCAAAAATTTCGTTCGGATCCCTTTGATCCCGAGCTTCACTGAGATCTCTTCGCCGTCGCCGTCGACCGTAACCCTGTTGGCCGTTGCTGCAAGGCACCTGCGTGAACGAAAACAAGAGAAACTCTATTAAAAGTTTATTGATTTTCACAGTCTGATATCGATCATAACTTGCACATTCGATAATTAATTTATAAAATTAAAGCGATTTTCATTTTCCGTTTTGATATAAATTTTAGTAAGGTCAAAAGTCAGAATATGGATAAATTTCTTCTAAGTGAAATTTGGAATATATCTCCGAAATGGTAGAATAAACAGAAAATGTAATGGTAACAACTTCTAAATTTTTTATTACAAAACTATTACTGCAAAGAATGCGAGAGAGGAAATATGGCGACATGCTATAAATCTAACAGCATTACAAAATTTTGTTACTTTCTAAAGGTATGAAAACATGTATTTTTACGTTTTTCATACGAAAATGCCCCTAGAATAAATCATAACTGCAAACGCATTAATCCAAATACTCGCGATTGTATGTTAATTTGCGTAGCTAATTTGCATATATAAGGATCGTACAAATGAAAACGAAAATTATTTATTTTATCCAATTGTATACAAGGAATTTAAAAATAATCTTCAAATGCGTTAAGGCATTTATCCCACTGTGTAACAAGGCGTGTAATTCCTTTATGGAAGAAGTCTTTCGGTTGCGTGTGGAACCATTCCAAAACTTCTTCCTTAACTTTCAGATGTTTCTTGAGGTCCCCAAACACGTGAAAGTCACATGGGGATAAAGTCAGGGCTATAAGGTGGATGCTGCATTGCTTCCCAGTTGAACTTTTTGATGAGGTCTACCGTTGCTTTCGAGGTGTGAGGACGCGCGTTGTCGTGGAGAAGAAGCACTCCTTCTGTAAGAAGGCCAGGATCCTTGTATTTGATGGCCGCGCGCAGTGCCTTCAATGTTTCCCCATATCGTGCTACGTTAACTGTGGTGCCTTTTTCAAGAAAGTCCAGTAAAACGGGCCTTTGCGATCAAAAAACACGGTCAACATCACCTCCCCTGTGCTCTTTGCGATTGCTTTCGATTTTTTAGCGATTTGACTTTGATTTGTTTGCGATTGCTTTTTTTGGACGAAGCGATCACTCGCAGAACTTCGAAGCGCGAGCTATCGTTCTTTCTCACGTGATGCAACTTAGGTTAATCACGGTGAAAGTTCCACTTGCAACCTATTGTTCAATTTGCACGTGGGGTTTCGCAATTGTTGAAAACAAATACTTACGATCCTACACGTCGTCTTTTTTTTTTCCCACACAAATATTCGTTTTCATTTGTACGACCCTTATATTTATGTTACATCTTCCCGATAAATTACTTTTTAATTTGTTCTCGCAAATTTGCATATTCAGAGTGTGGACCTTACTTTATTTGTTAACATGATAATGTTTTAAGGTTGGACATCATTCTACAAAAGACGTGATGCAAAAAAGACACCAAAAAGCATTACGGAAACCAATGACGTATATTAAAGATAGACTCCGAAGCAATTGTTGTTACTTGAAGCAAATTGGGAAGCTCCATGCCCAGAACTGTCATGGCCGAAAGTGAGTGAATATGATGAAAACACATGGCTAAACATGAGAGTAGCTGATTAATAATTCTTTCACACGCCGATCACGGAGTGATGAGTTTATCTTTTCGTTAACTTTGTATTTGAAGTATTTTATTATATTTTATAAACAATTTTTCGATCATGTTTTCAATTTCAATTTCGTTTCGATTGTCTTTCAGTTACGTATTTTCATTTTAGTTACGTATTTTCATTTTAGTTACGTATTTTCATTTTAGTTACGTATTTTTGATTTATTTTTGTGGAAAATGATTCCTGATCCTTTTTCTTGTCTGTTTGTACAGTTATACGCAGTTTAACTTTTAGGAATAGTTTTGAATTAATTATTCCTCAGGCCCAAAATTTTCAAAAACAAAGCAGCCAGACAGCTAATTACTCCACGGCTCACTCCTGCCCAGAATTATCATGGCTCAATTTGCTTCACTTTTTGCTGCTGTTAACAATAGGATTCGGAGTCTATCTTTAATATACGTCATTGCTATAGACCGTGCTGTGAACTTAACAATATAATTTAACGATCGTACAAAGTAACAAAACTATCAGCTGATGTGACGTATTTATTGATGAACACGTAATAGTAGAGACTTTTTGCAACCTCAAACGATATGCGAAATACGAAAGGCGAAATGCGATAGGTGGCATTTTGGTCATGTGACTGCCATGTACCGTTTGGTCATGCCAGGTTTTGTCGAACGAAATACGAAAATTCTAAAAAATTTCGTTGCCACCTTTGGTAACCAAATTTGTCGTCGCGCATGCGTGCTGCGCGCAACCTCCACGCTCTGACAGCAAGTTCCTCGCGTTAACCAACATGGCTTCCGACGACGAAACTGCTTCGCAGTTATATTTAGATATACTGTATTATAGACTATAATAGCTTTAAACTTTAATAGTACTTACTTCTCCTTGCTGCCATGAAGCTGAGAATCAGATATCAGAGTGAGCTGAGCAGTGTAGAAGTAAAATCTGCAGTATCGATAATCTGGAAATTCTCTTTTTCGCATTTCTTATTTCGCTGGTGCAAAAACTCTCAAAACGAAATACGAAAGGAAAAAGATGAAATGTCATTTTTCGCATTTCGCCTTTCGTATTTCGCATATCGTTTGAGGTTGCAAAAAGTCTCTAGTACCTGACAGTTTTGTTACGTTCATAATATGTATATTAAGGTGGTCGTTGAACTAGGCAAAAAACCAGGGTTAATGACTTTTTCTGCCACTAGCGGGATCCTGTCTAATAGGGCCCTAATTTTATTCGTATTTCTATGGTCAGCAAATAAGATTTATTTATATGGCCTTACCCTTATGAGCTCTTGGCCTTACTTATTGACCATGGTTTAAATTAATTGCTAAATTAAAATAAACGCTGGTTTTAAACATTGCGAATGGTTGCTAATCCGACCCGATGAGATGGTTCGCCCTCTTTAGTGATCTTTTTCATTAATCTGATACAACAATGACGGGATGGGATAGTTTAACCCAATGACGTATACCTTTAATATACGTCATTGAGTTCAACGACCACCTTAATTTACAGATCATGGTTACGTTGTACGATCGTTAAATTGTATTGTTAAGTTTGAGATGTAGCCAAATTCATGCAATAGGGGGGACTAAAAGCGCTTCTTCCAAAAAGACAGCAATCCAAATGATGTCCATGTGCTTTTTGATGCCATTAGGAACCGCACAAGAGAGTTAGAACGTGTTCGTCGTTCGTTTCAGAGATGTCTGCACGCCTGTGTTGAAGCATATGGACGCCATTTGACTACAACAACGGATTTTGCAATACTTTATTTAAGAATAATGTTCCGACCCAAAAAAAGCGTTAAGGGTGATGCAATAATTTAAAATTTTCTTCATATAAAATACATTCGTTTTGTGATTTTAGATACTGTGAAAAGCTTGCACGTGCCCTGTTTGTGTCCCACATTTGATTGTGAGCACAGATGGGAGTAAGGAGACGCACCTTAAGCATAGGCGCTGTGTTTACTCGACATATCGAGAGACTTGCTACGCGTGTTTATTATAAGCCCTTATTCACTATTGCCGATGTACATGATTCTGTAGACTCGTGCATTGATAAAGAAATAAAAGGTTTATGTACTGTATAAAATATTTATTTGTTTGTTGCATCTAAAAACGTTATCATGATTCAATGCTTCGGACTGCAGGTTCGAAATTAAGTCACCTCTATTTATATTTGTTTGTTATTAGCTTTCTGTCCATTATTTCAACCAATAACAAAGATAAACAAATATGTTAAATATAACCAGTTTGTTAAATAAATCTATTGACATAATTAATTTTTCATATTTTGCTTACTCCGCTACACGTGCTGATGCAGATTTTGACGCTCCCGAAGAAGATCACGTAGTTGGATTCGGGGAACTTAAACGCTCGGAATTTGGCCACAACGCGATTATCGTTTTGCAATTCGAAATTACTGAATAAGTATGGATCTATAGAACATCTGGAACAAAAAAAATAATAAAAAAGAGAAAAGTGGCGATAGAACATCTTCAAAATTTAAAGGTAAAACTCTCATAAATAGTATTCGTTATCTTACCCTTTGTAAATAATTATTTCTTTTTGTCCGTGGCTATTGTCAGTGACATTCATATAATTAATAAATAATCCGTAAGTATCTGCAAAATTCATATGTGGTTTAGTCGACGATAAAATTAAAAATATTGATAAAATAAAATTTACGTAGTTGTTCAATAGAGACTGAGAGCGATTTTTTCCTCAAGCAACCTTTGAAGGCACATACATGTGACATGGAAATTACAAATAGCGCTTATTCTTTCAGCAAGGTTATGTGTAGTAACACCATACTCGCATCCATCTGGCTACGGGGTTCATAAAAGTGAAGAGACTCCAGAAACCAATATGCTACATGTACACGACTACATGACCAGATGGAAGTAACACTTCGTAAGCAGTGCGTAGCCGTAAGAAAACAGCCTCGGAGATCTACAAAATGTTGCAGTAAGCATACGAGGATAATGTACTGCCACAGTCAACATGTTTTCGATGGTTTAAATAGTTGACGGAAGATAGGCAGTCAACGTCTAAAGAAGATGGCCCGAGCGCCCTTGTCGTGGTTGTTACAGAGACTAACATCAATATAGTCTCTATAAAAATGCACAGAGATGATAACGTGTGAAGACACTAGTATCGCAGTACGTTAGCTGTCTATGCCTTAGTCCTCTGGTAGCACTACATCATGACAACGTACGACCGTACATGCTATTGTGATGGTAGAATACTGGGCGCAAAAAAAGCCTAACCTACATTTCCTATCTTGTGACTGTTTTCCTTTTTTTTTGTTTGAAGTTCGAAGAGTGAAATATGCTTTCAAATAGGTGCCTTGAAATGTTCGGCGGCGTATCTTGCCATGTCTTTCAGTCTTTGAAGAGATGTTTGAGCGTATACATATAAATACTGGTATAAGGGAGTATTTTGAGAAAGAACATCTTCAATCAGACTAAAACCAATAAAACTAAAACTAGCTCAGTCTTTATTGAACAGTTCTCATTATTAATAAGACAAAATTATACCAAAGCAACACTCACGCTCATATTTACGTGTATAATCTCACACCTAACGAAATGCTCTAAGTTTTTACTTATATGAACCGTTGTTGAGCTCACCTGTGCTGTTAGGGTCCAAAAAGACTTCCATTTCTAAAGCTGTCCCAGGTTGAACATTTACCTGAGTATCAATATATTGGCCACTCTGCCGAACTCCTATGTTCAGTTCAGGTAGAGATCCTTTGCCAATGATCGTCTCTGTTATGTTGATATTACTATAGAAAAGTGAGAGACAATTCATGGGGCTTTAGTAATGCTGTATCGCTTCAAAAGGAAATAAAAGAAAATGAAGAATTCTCATTTCAAATATCAATTACAATATTATTAAATATTTTATATCTGCAATTTTAAATCACATTTTTTAATAGTAACTTCTTTAATAAAATCTTTCTACTTGAAGTTTGTATCAAACAAAACAAGCGGAAAATATGAAATAAAATTCTGTTGAAATTTCAGATGGCACGTTCTGTTTGGCTATGGAGTTGTTTACTGCTTATGTTAATTAAAAGAAAGCACACATGGTTAAATAAAAGTGAAATAAATATCTTACTCTGGTTCGTAGAAGCCCGGCGGCAGGACCTCCCGTTGCACGCGAGGATTTCCGATTCCCAGCAGGTTGTGACCCCGGACTCCACATTTCACGCGCATTTTCTCTTTCTTGTTTTTCGTTGTTTCTACAATAATCTTGTTGTAATAGATCTTGTGGCCCTATAAATCATAGAGAAAAATATAAAATACTATTTCAATATACTTGTAATAAAACTGAAAATAAAACTAGTTTTGATACATTTAGAAGAGAGAGCGAGAGAGAGAGAGAGAGAGAGAGAGAGAGAGAGTGAGTTTGTAGAACGATTTTAAATAAAACTTCTCCATCCAATTGAAAGGGAATCTGAAGATTACAATAAATGCAATAACTTTAATTTTTTATTTTATTTTAACAAGCCATAAAAATAACAAACCTAGTATATTTTTAAAAAGATTTTCAAGTTTCACTTTTTCCTTAGTGCAATTTTCTCATGCCCTTCAATAAAAAATTGTTTAAAGCAAATAAGATCCAAAAAAATACGGATCATTCAAAGGAAAAAAGAAATAAAACCACGCAAGAGCGGGGAAAAGAATTGAACTATTTCACGTTCATCCGGTAAAGATGAGTGATCATAGCGAAACAAAAGGCCGTTTAGGAAGACCCCGTTAGGGCCAAGTCTGGAGTCCTCAGGGCCATGGTCAAGGCTATTAATATTTTGGCGGATAAATTTCCGCATACATGTCGAAAAGGGGCATGTGAACCAGAGTTGCACCTTTGTCGTTTTCACGCCCTTCAGCACGAATGTCAGTCGCCGCCCTACGTGGGGAAATAAAAAATAAAAAGAAATGTTCCTTAGCCCGGAACGAAAGTTTGCTCAACAAAATCATCACGTCTTAACGTGTTCTTGCAAACATAGAAAAATTTTAGATATTGGTGTTTTTAGAAGCATTTCTTTCAAAGACTAATATATGCATGGATTTTTACATAATAAAAAAGCCCTCAGTCACCACAAAATGACTTAGCAGAAGAAAGTAATTTTTAAAAGCAGCAGTCTTCGATATTCATTTTGAGATATTCTAAGCAGTGGAAAGGAGACATTATAGATCTTCGTCTTTCCCTGATTAAATTATCCTTTTAATCTTAATTTATTAAACATATTCAAGATTTCGAAGACTATGAATGTTATTAAAAATTTCAACATTTAATTTTGACATTCGGTAGAAAGAAAAAAATGGAGATAATAGACATTCAATATTCGAAATATTTGTAAAATTTCACGTTAACTTGAAAATAATTTCTGTGTTCGCTTTCCGAATACTTTTCGAGACATCGACCGAACCGAAATTTTGTCATAGTCTATATCTGGAAAACAGTAAATCTTAAAAGTGGAATTGGTGTCGATCGATGTATCTAGAAATTTATGACCTATGATCACTGCATCGACCGAGATTCCAAATTTTCGAGCATTTCTAACATCGAACTTCGATATTTCGGTTACGGCAAGGCAAACCGAAAGGATTTTGACATATGTATGAGGATGAATTCTAAAAGTTTACGGAATAACCAGTGAAAACAAAATAAAACTGATTCAAATTATTGAATGTTATTTTTCAAAATACGAGCTTAGTGGTAACAAATTTTCACTTAAACACTCCCACGCCATCGGTCTGTACTGAGCAAATGCAACACCCATCATGCAGAAAGGTCTTAAAAACCAAATCTCTACGTAAAATATGAACTCCTAAGTGATGCCCAATTTGGCGCGCTTTTATTCGGTTTTATTCTTCCAACACCATATCAATTTTTTCATCCACAATTTCTTTATGTGGTAGCCCATTCATTCCATGTGTGCGCGCGTCCACGCTTGGATTCCGAAACCCATGAAAAGAAAGCGATGAATCCCCAATATAGCATTCATCATAGATTTGATTTCTGTTTCGGTGTTTCCCTCCAAATGAAAAAAAAAATGGATCATAATTGAAACCACAAAAAGTTGTTTCACTTGAACGCCTATCAACACCTGACTATTTAACGAAGCGTTTTGACAATGCAATTCATTCATATGAAAGTATTTCCATGAGAACAGCATGACAATATTTAGCGGCAATTCTGTAAACTTTTCAATCCACCTCGTAAGTAGATGTTGTTTCTCTGATTTAATCGAGCTCACCCACATTGTTGTACAGCAGATCTTATGATAACCGAGACAGGCAAATTTAACTTTTCATTAGATTTACCGGATATTGGCCAGTTAAATCAAGATCTTTTAATATAAAATGAAATACAAGTAGCAGTATGAGTCGTACTTTTATCCTCTTAAATATGTTGGCAGCAGTATGAATAAAAAAGTCAGCGTTTGAAATATCGAAAAAGAATTTGCATATGGTGTTTGTTTGAAACTATATAATTCCATTGTTGATAATGCTCGCCCACATTGTCATTTTCTCCCATAGCTTTTATATTATTCGCATTTGATAGATAATGAGTCACGCAAAATTATTGTTAAATTAAACTTAAAAACCCAAACTATTGCTTTGCTGCCACCTCAGTTGAACAAAGTAACATTGACAAAGTCATAAACACTTATAATAAAGGTACGTTGAGCCAGTAATTCGAATGCTATGCGTTAAGCCACTCATCAATCCCACAATCAACAAAGAATACTTTCTTTGAGCCCTCTGGAAAGAAATTAAATCGGATTACTATCCGTGACCTAAACTTATCCAGCATAATTGTTTAGGAACATTTTATGATTCAAATGGAACAAAAAATGTCCTATAAACATTACATCTAGTTACGATCGTGCGTGAGATATCGACGTTTGTCTAGTTTCTTGTACAGTTGTTAAAGCAAATAAATAAAACACTTGAGAGTGCAGATCACTTTTATTCTGCATACTGACAGAACATCACATTGAACTACAAAACAAAACTAAAATGATACAAGGAATAAAAATAAGAAGAAAGTAACAAATTAATGTTGAGGAAGCCCCTCAAAATGGTTGCCCCAGCTCCAATGCACTGGTTACATCTTCGGACAACTGAACTGGTTACAAGTACGACGATTCCTCTTCCTGTTTGGCATATGCAAAACAGGAAGAGTGCATTTAAGAATAAATAGGTAAACCTACGTTTTTTCTAGGAAAAGACTCTAAATAAAAGAAAATAAACATTATAGGACATTTTTTGTTTCATTTGAACCAAACAATGTTCCTAAACAATTATGCTGGATGAGTTTGGGTCACCCTGTAGATTATTTATTACCATTATGAATTGAATCCACCTTTGAGTTTCAAGTTTGTAAAATGGGCACTTTGAGCAACACGGCGGCCATTGATAATGAGCGCACTCTCAATCAGTAATAATAATAAAAAAAAATATCACTTTTTTAAAATTATAAAATAAAATTGAAATGAAAGCAACATACTGTTTAAATTTTGTATGCACGTTTATTATGCAGTAATCTAAATTGGTTATAAGAAAGTATATGTTTTTCACGGAAAATTATCATTTGGTTAATATTTCTTGTGGTAGAATTAGCATCAAAATCGCTGAATATGATATCTTCTTTCTCAGTCGAGCGATAACTTTCACATTGTTAATCATACTTAGGTATTTCAAATTGCCAATTTTGTGAAGCCTCTAAATTCAAAAATTATATTCATATACATAATTTTTAAAATTTATTTATTTGGCCAATTTATGATTATAATATGAGAAAATTTCCCGCTTCTACTGCTTAACTGCCGAAATGGCAAAAATGAAACATTTTACTCGGTAACTAATTTCAAAGCAATTAATTACGGCATCATTCATTCAAGTTAGAAAATTTCATTTCGGCTGAAATTTCGTTTGCATTTGATTAGTCTGCCACTTCATTCCCATTCGTTAACGGTTGACAACTAAACATTATACTCACATGGAAGTCCGAGATTCTCGTGGTGCCGCACGTCCAGAAGTCCTCGAGTGACAGATGGAAGATGGCTCGATTTCCATCAATTTCTGGTTGACAATCTATAAACAATGACGAATAAATATACAAATTTAAAATGCTAGCATCATTCAGATCTTCTAAGAGAGCAAAGAATTTAACTTTTCTTTAGAGTGGAAAACATAACTAAAGAACTGATTCTTAAAACGTCATTCTTTCACAAATCCAAATCTTTTTTTTATAAAGAAAAAAAGGTCATAATTCAATTTTCATGTAAAATTAGAATTCTGTAAAACCATACTGCATTTTTAAAATCATATTTAATAGCGAACACCTTTATACAGCTTTAATGTTTCTTAAATGCTATGAAAATTAAATTGCATTTTATTTAATTTATAGCAGGTGCAATATTAGAGGCTTTATATTATAAGTACATGTATATTGAAAAATAAAATAAAAAATAAAACACAATGGATTGGAAAATAAAACAAATTAAATTCTCAGATCAACAATTTGTTTTTTGAACATTTTCACCAATCAAATAACGTAATGAATTATATAAGAATTTATATCGAGATGCTAGGTTATGAAGATATAGTATATTCTCGCGTTTATTTTTTGTTATTTTTACGACCGAAAAAAAGTATAGGATAAAAATTTCTTTATTTCTTTTTTTCATAAAAGTTGTACTCTAAATTGTTGTTATTGACTCTCTTCGAACCATTTTCTTTGCACAATATGTTTTACTTACACAAAATATTTTGAAAGTATTTCACATAATGAAAGCGCAGCGGGCATAAAGGTATTTCAGGTTTTTCCACGAACCTTCCTATTATGAAACTGAACATGAAAGGTATTCATGTGGAATTTTTTGTGTAAGGTATTGCGTTTTCTTCATTTTTGTCCGATGAAAGATATGTTACTTAAACTATACAGGACTAATCATAAGTCCCTCCGGTCTTGCGGAAGTCGACAGAACTGTATTCATGACAGACATAGCGGAAACGCTCATATCGGAATCTCTCAAAATTTGCATTTGTACATGTAGATTGAGCCGTTTAAGGGCATTCATAACAAAAACATGCGTTCATGGGTGAATAGAATTCATAAAATGTGAGTCGGTTGTAGCGGTACAGCGAAGATTTCATACAGAAGTACTTGCAGGCAAAAAATTCGTGCGTGGCACTTCAATATTCAGGAGATTGTCACCCTGTGTATCTGTCAACGAACAGGCGGGCCAAGACCGTCAGAGGATACCGTTAAACATGTGCGAGAAACATTTGCCAGTCGCGCGTGATCCAGTACAAAACTTGGAGAGATGTCTATTCGTTGACATGAACGTTTCGCTATGTCTATCATGGTTGCTGTTCTATCGATTTCCGAAACACCGGAGGGATATGAATCACCTTGTGTTATCTGTGCAATACTGTTTAGACGTTTCTTATATTTGTGAGAAATCCTTGTAGTGTATCGTTTAATGAAAGAGATGGATGTTTTACAAAACATAATTTATTGATTGAGATGAAATACCGATTTCTCCTTTTGTATCCGGCTTCTTCAGGTTGTAATAAGAGTAAAGAAGCTGATTTTTAAAAAAATTGAAATTAAAATGTTGTTTAAATGAATTTGATGTGCAGCAATGAGAAATTAGTAAACAATAAGTGCAGATACGTACAACAAATATAGGGAGATGAGATCAGATACTATCATTGAGTAAACGCATTTATAAAAGTTCAGAAATGGATGACAGAATTTGGAAAATATCAAAGTTTGTCTGGGTATTTAGTAACAAAAATGGTATGGGAAAAGAATGCTTTATAGATTTCGATGCTTTCTAAAATTTTGATTTTAAAGGGATCGTTGGAATTATGCATGATGGTTATAGTTTCTTCGATGGGTTGGATAGGCTATCCTGTTTCCAGAAGATGGTTCGCTTACGTGGATTTATTGTCTTTTCTTTTGAATAATGCACTGTGCTCTTTGATCTTATTAAGACATTTCCAGTAGGAAGTCCGGTTTAAACTTTATTATACATGGTGCAATTCAAGCGGTATACTCCGCAATTTTCAAATTTAGATATATTGGGGGATGGGTTGGGGGTTGAGAATAAAATGGCCTGAACGTGTGGAAGATAAGTATTTGGCTTATAGGTATATGAAATTACCGGTAAAGGTAAGTGTGATTCGATTTTTCGTTTGAGTAGTATTTTTCTTGATGATAGATATTACTTTTTCTTATTTGGATTAGTTTTGGAACGATGGAGGAGTGGTAACCATTGGTCTTTGCTAGGTATTTAATTTCAATTTCTTCATTGTAGGATTTTTATCTATGCTGCTCGGTCTTTTAAAAATCTGAAGGTGGAATTTTTATGAGACCATGAGTGTTAGAGGAGGAATGTATAAGATTGGAAGATCTGGTAGGCTTGCGGAAGGTTTCTTATATTTGCTAAAATGTCTCTAATCGTAAGATCCTGAAGAAAATAGAATCGACCTCAAATTTTTACAGTTGGCAAATTAAAATTGAGATAATGTGTTATTTATTTCCAAGAATTTCCATTAAGATATTACTAAAACCTTTCATCTAGAAATTTTTTGTCGCTTTAATGATATTGTCACGGTCAATTTTAATGTTTTTCTAGTTTGTCAGTGCCAGTATTTTTGAACTGGACTGTTCACTTAATCATAATTATTTGTTCTAATCGTTACTTCTGTTCTACCGTATCAAAATAAAATTGAGCATAGAGTTTCCGCTTCGAATTTTAAGGTTTCTCATTGATTTTCTACTAGCACGGTTGAGGTTCGTGTGTTTAATGTCAGCATTGTCTTGCTTGTGATGCACCGGAAAGCGACAAAGGAACGAAATGAAACCTCTAAATGCAATTTCGAAAGCGGGTCAAAGGAAATGTATCATTTCTGACAAACAGTTAAATAGTAATTAGCGGTCATTTCGTTTGCCTAAAGAAACGGTTGACCGTCCTTGTCGTTCTTGGTGCAAACACTTTGACAACTGACCTTCGTTTCCCCTATACCTCCTCCCCCGCACCCCCGCCTTTATTTATTGCTCGACAGCACCTAATGTGACCCAACCATGTTAATAAACTTATCGCCTAGTTCCCTCAATGCAAAGGTTTTATATAATAATAATAATAATAATAATAATAATAATAATAATAATAATAATAACTAAGCAAAAACTAATATTCTTGGGTATCTTTAGAAGCAAGTTGAGGAAAGAATCGAACATGTGAAAACATTTAAAACCTGAATTAAATATTGACTAAAAGTTTCAAGCATGTTCTCACTTACTAGGATATCCTTTGAGTCTGTCTACATACACCTGTGTTTTGTCATCAGGAAGTTGGACGGAAACGCGCATTTCTTTTGCTGAACAATACACCTTATGCTCCACTAAATAAAGAAACAAGAAAAAAAAATGAATTAAAAAAAGAAATATAAACTGTGTTGACTTAACAGTAATATGTGTAATTAAAAACGACTTAGCAGATGGTCATTATAACGAATTTAAAAAAAAAATGAAAAAAAATGCAATAATATTCTAACGGGGGTGTGAAGAACGTCAAGTGTTACATAATAGCATTGAGACCATAAAATAATGAAAACGTTGCACTCTTCATAAAGTCATCATGAGGTATAAGCAGGGATTTATGTATAAGAGGAGTATGCTCTTCATAAATAAATGAATATATATCTCAAATTAACTTAATCTGTTCGTTTTTTAGATGCCAAAAATCTGACAACAATAACGTCACTGGCTGATTAAACACCCTTCCCTAGCAGTCGCAGTATATCTCGATTATACACTGATTGGAAGAAAGTAATTGGACACTTTCGATTTTAGACGTTTTGTCGAATATCTAGAAAAATACTTGACGAATTATCCTGAAATTTCAGGGGTGTAAAAAGGATGTTACACCTCATATATTTCAGCGAAGGTTTTCTCCCGAAGTTAAATAGGGGACCAGCAAAGAAGTGAACAAAAAAAATAATGTTTGGAATCACCCTGTAAAAATAATGCTTGAAATGCACTGTAGCTGTAGCATATGCTTAAGAGGCTTGTTTTACTTTTTTGTGTTCATTTGTATTAGAATAGCACGTATATTCATGGAGATATAAAGGTTTCTTTAAAAAGGTCAAAATGTTTTCGTAAGTTTTTTGTTTATAACACGCAGGATTTTCAACCCAATGCAATGCTATTTACAGAAAACTTGACAAACTACAGTACAGACAACAGTATAGATAATAGCTATTTTTACAGATTCGGCTCTGGGGTAGCAGGATTATGCGTGAAAAAAAAACAATTAGAGTTAACCAATTATCATCAGTTACTACTGTCGGAAATAACCTTGTAAAAGGTTTGCGTTTCTTTTACTACCCAGTTCTTTAGTGAGAAAGAGAGAAAGAGAACGCCAACTGAAAACTTGCTACAAACTCTTTAGTTGACTTTTTAGATGCTTTATTGCTAGAAAGCTTGATAAATTTTATATTTATTGTAGCGAGAGAATTTGCTTTTATTATATGATTATTATTTAAGCTAAATTTTCGGATTATGTAGGTTTTAATAATTGAGTTGAGAATATTTGTTGAGAATATATTGTTGGTTGTAAACACTTTATAGTTATAATGGTTTAAAATTATAATATTTCGCTTTTAAAATTTCAATTATAATCGGCACGTGATATGGTTTTGTTTTTTCTATTTAAGACAAGTTTTATTATAGCTTTTCCACTATTTTTTTCGAGCTTTTCCCAAGAGTCTAAATGATTGTACAAAATTGTTTTACCATTTTTGTTATTGATATTAATCGATTCATTGTTTAAATTAAATAATAAAAACAATTAATAAAGATTAAATTAATTATTTTGAGTGGCCAGTAACTGAGCGACCATCGGGCTTTTTGATCTAGTTTATTCAATCAAAGATGCCAATCGTCAAATAAATACCTGCCATAAAAAAAAAAATTCTCTACAATCTATGGCAGGTATAAAACTCATTTTGAATATTAAAATCATTTTATTCTGAATACTTTTTAATTTAATTTAACTTAATTTAAGAATTTTTGCATCCTAGTTAGGATATTTGTCATAACTCTGAATACTTGGATTATAGTTTATAAAAATCGTTCGGCAATCCTACAAGACTTAGAAGTACTTTAAGAGTTTGGTTCGCTTTCTATATTCGCTTCATTGTCTTGGAACACATTAAAATTGCCACACTAAAGGGTGGAAAATCCAAGAGAAATGAAAGGTGGAGGTTAAGAAAGAAGGAAAAGGGTTTGAAGAAAGTAGAACAGCAATTTAACGAGCTAATAGCTGATGCTTATCATAATGACATAGAATAGAAGTCGCCCGTTTGCCATCCAGTGAATTATAGGTACCGACCCAAAAGAGCCCCAGTTTACGTTGAATTATTTTTTGTTGATTGTCCAGAGTCAACAGAGATCCATAACCGGTTGACACGGAAAAGTACAAGTCAACCTCAAAAGAGAACAATGCCGAAAACCTGGAGGGTTAGAATAAATCGTAATTAGTATTTCTTTCTAATCTAACAGAAGAAAAATAAATTTAGTACGTGTGATTTGTTCGCGATTTTTGATAATCATAAAACTCACAGGTTTTTGTTGCTAATGTATGGACCTTTGGCTATCAAAGATTCAGGGGGCGATTTGAAAAGACAGTTAACAAAAATAGTATTTAGAATACAATTAATTTAGATCTCCTCATAAAATAATGTCCCTTCACAGTCAGTCTATATTATGAATGAACTGTTCTCAATGACTCTTAAATTTACTATAGTTTCAAATGCACGTCACTATAGGGAGAAATATCAAAACATAAACATTGAATATCCGCCATCTTTTGAGGGCATCGAGACCCATGGCTGCCATGGCTCTGAACTTATCCCATTGTTATACAATACATCCAAACACGCAACAATTCGTTACCATCGTTATACAATAACAAGTCGGGCAAAAACGGCGCACTTCGATAAGTAGCAGTATAGGATTGCCTTCCTCTTGCCCTCAAAAAATGGCAGCTGTACCCATCATTCAATGCGAAGATATTTTCCCCTATATACAGGGTGTGTACGAACTGTTTTAGGGTTGGTAGAGGACCTTATTTTGGTATAATTTGCCAATAAACTGGGGGTCGCAAATGAACCCTTGATACATAAAAAAAATTCTAAAACAGCTGATTCCATTTTTTCGAATGGAATAACCATTATTTAATATTTAAATTCATGAACATAAATTACCATATCCGTCTCACAAGCAGGGTTTTAAAATTAAACTGGGGCTCGCAAATATAAGAGACACTGCAGGGATTTTTGGCCGTGTTCAATGACAAGACGCTGTGCACTGACAGTTTGAACACCTTTTGTAATTTTACATCCATGTAGTATTTGATTATGAAAAATGTTGTGACCATCAGTATCAAGTCTTCTGATTTCTCCTTTTTCTGAAAATACATTGACGAGAGAGATAATATGAGAAAGTCATTGTATGTATGATGTTTGATAAATTTTTTTTTTTGCGACTATCAAGGATTCATTTGCCCCCCCCCCCCCCAGTGTATTGGCAAATTATATTCAAAATAAGGTCCTCTATCATCCCTAAAAGTTTGTACATAGAGTTCGTAAACTCCCTGTATATAAAATCTCACTTCTTAAAGGCTGGTTTCCATGTGCCTAAAATTTGATGCGATTATGCGTTCACCATCAAATCGATTATGCGTCATCCGATTCATGCGGTGTCCATGCACCCACAAAATCATGCGTCTATGCGATTATGCATCGATTTGGTGCGTTTTTTGCGTCTAGACGCTAGACGCAAGAATCGATCAAACTTTTGCGTCTTGCGTATATGTGTCGATTGATCATGTGACACCCGTAAAGACAGTGTTTTCATCTCGCACGTGTTTTCATCTTTCATCTAACATGCTTTCAATTATCAAGAGTCGATACCAGGGTTGCCCACACTTGATCTTGCTTTTTTTTCATATTGATCTCGCCGGAAAATAACGAGAGGAGTTTCTATATATTTTAATTATAATTCAATGAGTCAAGTCAGTTTAAATCGATGAAACTTTTTCATTGTTCAGGTCCGTGGTCAGTTGCCTTTCAACCCGTTGATCTATAATCTTGTATTAATATATTTCTTATGAAATACTTCTTTTTCTCAAACTTAAATGAAAAAATAAATTGAATTCTCTCGATTGAATGAATAGGATTTTTACTATCAACATGCTCGTATGTTTCTTTCTGCTACACTTTTTAAGTGCCCAATATTTCTAATTTATTGCATATAGTCGTATAGTCGCAATAAATTGTGGCACATGGAAACTTGGCTTAAGAGTTCGTGAGGCAAAAACCGAGATAAAATATAGATGATCAAATTCGAATCTCGCTTCTATACAGTATATAACCTTGTTCTTTTCATATAAATTCTTTTACCAGAGCATAGATTATTATAAAGTTCGGCAATAAATATGATTTCATAGTATTTTATGAGCTTTAACTTTTAATTTTTATTTCCTTTGATCTATATAGCTGCACGGCAAACCACGGTTGGTAGTGGAGAATACAAAACATTAAAGGCAATTAAAGACACAGTTTCTTCATGCTATAAAACTCTTTTCATAATTGCCAAAAGTTCAACATATGCAATAGAAATGGTGAACCTTTTCCTATTTGAAAAAAAAAAACCCACTTCATTGAGCTTGATATAGACTAAAACAATGTTACTCCCATCCATGGACTTTTGAACACAGAAACATGTTAAAATATGCCGAAAGGTCATTTATAAAAAACAGCTGGTTGTCATTTTCATTCAGAAGAAGCAATATTGATATAAAAAAAAATAACAACGCCAGAAGGTAATGAAATGTTTATGCCAAAGTTGGCAAGGAGAGACGGCGGAAGGATCGAGCATCCTGAGGGGGAGTCGAAGGCCGATGAACTCTTCAGGAGCAACAGAAAACAAAACATTTCGCCCTCGTTCGAGACACTCGATTAACAAATAAATAACCTCCCCAACCTTCTTTTATATCGAGAGGATTAAAAGAGATGGAAGGCGAAGTGAAGGGGCGATTTTGGGTTTCGCTTCTGTTTTCCGTGAGATAATCGGATACGCTAAAGGCTCGAATCAACTCGTCTCTCAAAATCGATTAGGTCGCATATTGTTATAGCGAGGGTTTTTACCTGTCTTACCCACAATGGAAGTAAACTAGACCTCGGTTTTTAAATTATAAGATCTTTGCTTCAAACAAGTGGGATAGGGATTAATGCCAAAGACCTGGTTTGGTTTCATATAAAAAAAAAGCCTTATCAGTGAAAGCTCGGTGAATTTAGAATTCCAACGAAAGTGTCATTTTTTTAAAACAATAAAATTGCATCAATATTCAGTTAAAATTGTTATAAGTTCATTGATTTATTATTTAAATTCTAATTCTAGTGTTAATTATACACCCACATGAATATCATCAGGTCTTAGCAACGAAACAAACAATGTTATTTAAAAACATATTCCATTAAAATTATAAATTGGTGATTTTTAATCTGCGTACTCTTTGCATCTTATTTTCATAAACTGTACTTTTCATATTGACAGAATTTGTAATAAATTTATATAAATTTTATTTTTTAGCATGTCCCTAAATGTCATGGTTGTGAGCCAGGTTGGAAACCATGATTAAATTCTTTAATTTTTATGGAAATAAGTAAAATTATGTCCAGTCAAATGTTGTTGTCTTATTTGGTTCGTTCCACGCGAAAGAATTCTGGCGGGGAGGAGGTGGAAGTAGACGCGTTAGGAAACACATGAAAGAATACGTATTATGTTAAAAGGCATGAATTCGCTCTAATTATGTGGGTCATTGTCTCGTATTTGCGTATTTATTTAATTCAACTAGAACTTCACTTTCACTGAGATGTAAAAAAAAAAAGAAAGAAAAACGAACACCATATATGCCGAGGATCCATTTGTGATTTTTGTCCCGTCAATGAGTAAGTTCTCGTGATTTCATTTTAGCTGTAAATTTTTTATTTGAAAAGGCAGCTTGTATTTTTTTATTATTTTTTGAAGTTAGATGTGTGGTCTTCAGTTACTTTATTAATATTAATTAAGCGTAATACATTTAATCGTAATTAAGTGTATCGGTCTAATTAGAATCCTGTGCATGCCTGAATAAATTATCATGATGAAGGATTGGGTAATGTTGATTCCATCAATTTCGTATTATCGGACTAGTATGGGGAATATTAAATTAGGATTATTGATGGGCTGCTTTAGAAGGAATTTTTTTGAGATTAGTTATCAAATCGAAGAACACATACATTTTTTTAAATTATCCCCCTAAATATCTTTATATCATGAAACTTTTAAGCTCTATATAAGCGTCGTCATTACACAACAGTAGGCTACATATATTGAATTACAAACAACACACATACATTATGTGCTATTAGATTTTTTTTATGACCATGAATATAGCTAAAAGGCCACAGTGAACGTAAAATGAAACAGAGATAAATATTTCTTTTAGAACAAATTTTTCCTTTAAAATTTCCTCATGGTAACTTAATTTAAACTTCTTTTGAACAATAAATTCTATTTTGAAAGCGTTTAGGAAAGGAGAAAAGAAGCCGACCTCGCCCTTTCTCATGTGTAAATGAACTGTGAACAAAAGGTAATTCTTATTTCGCCTGTCAACCTTCTGAGAACATTTGAATTTTTGAACTCGTTCGTGGCCCTCTACATGATCTGAAAGATTATTTTATTTTCTTTCTTGCGTTTCCCCTTCTTCATTTCGTTACATGCCCTTCCCCCGTGTAAAATTGCTTAGAGTTTTATATAGTTGGGGAGCTTTATAAAAAAATTCGGTGACACTGTTGACAAATGACGATGTTTGAGACGTTTCAAGGGAAACAACTTAACGTGGAAAATTATTGTTGTTAAGAACAAGAAAAGAAGTTGAAGAGTTAATCACAGGCCTTTAACAAGAAAATTGTTTGCTGTTGGAAATTGCCATCTTTTAAAGAAATGTTGTCTGCATACAATGTTGACAGTTAATCACGTTACCGTTGCGAAGGAGTCATTATTGGAATTCTGCGGATTTGGGCTTTAATTCCCGGTTGAGTTATTTAAGGTTGGCTTCGTTAATCTGACTTGAATTTTAAAAAGTGCTTAGTCCGTTGTGTCACGAATTTTATTTTTATTAGCAAGATTTTTTTTTTTTTCTGATGAAAGCAGAATTTGGACTTTTCTATGAGAGAAGGCTTCGAATAAGACTTTCAAGATTTTTTTTTTTTTAATAACAGGCAACTATGCAAAAGAAAATTCTAAGTTTTATTGCTAAATATACTACTTATTGGAGATTCAAAAAAAAAGTTTAATTGAATTTTATTTTCTTCTAAATGAAAGGTGTTTAGAAGTTTATGTGTAGTTTTCTTAAGTGCGTTCTGTTAGGTTAATGAATGCAATGAAGTATTTTTAAGATGTGAATATTCTGAACTTTTTGTAATATTGATAAATCTGAACGAAAATTTTTAACTAGATATAATTAAGAGATAAGAGTGATATCACATCAAAAAATTGAAATTGTTGAAAAATAAAACGGTATCTTGCTTATTGGCATATTTCTGAAGTGTACCTGAATGTAAATAATAAAAACCGTGATAAGTGAAAATGTTTAAGTTAAAAAAAAATTCGTTTGCGACCTGTGACGATATGTTATTTGTGGAAAAATTTAAGTTGCGTTTAAATTTAAAAAAAAACTAAACAAAAAAACCCCCCCACTTTCTTTTACAAAATATTGAAAATTCGAATGTCTTATTTAAATAGACTTCTTCTTTCTCTCCTCCTTTTTGAAAATGAAGAATCTTGAAAATTATATTTTTTTGAAAGTATGATTTCAACAAGCTTGAACTCAAAAAAAGTGAAATAGACTTGTTATTTAACTTAGTATTGAATTAGTATTTTTAACTTGTAAATTAGCTCAGAGGAATTGTTTGTGTTTCTTTTAAACGTTAACCAAAAATTCTCTCTGAAAACTGTAATTGGATGGTCGCTGAAAAATTAAAATTGAGAGTGAAGGAGGGGAGAGAAAGCATTTGTTTGCAATTGCTCGAGAGCGAGTCGGAGGAATGTTTACCGAAGAGACTCCGACGGCATTAAAAGGGAAAAAAATATAAAATATACTTGAAAGAATGTTTCCTTTGACTGCTCAGGGGACCTTGAAACGAATAAGAAATTCTAATGAAGTAATTTCGGACAGTCGTGCGCTGACTAAGAAGATTCACGTTTGAAAATTTGCCCAAGAGATGATGACGTTCCCTTGTTGGTGGAAGGCCCAGTGAAATCTTCCATCCGCCCCCGCCCTTCCAGGGATTTTTTTTTTTTTTGAAGGGGCATAATTTCTGTCGAAAATTGTCTTCTTACGACTGTCAGTCTTGTACATTTTTTATAGGATTTATATATAATTTTTTTATGAATTATTTAGAAGATTGGCATTGAATTTAAGGCTCTTTCCTCCCTTTAAACTCCGCACAATGTCAACGTAGAAGCTCTCTGGAGAGAAAAAAATAAAAATTATCTGAATTCTTTTTCTTATGAACATTCATTGTAAATAAGTTTAAAAATTGCTATTAATTTTCTCTTTCTCTAATTAAAACAAGCATTTGATTTGATTAATGTTTGTGGTTTTAATGAATTCAGTGTAATCGTTTTAAGGTATAAAATAACTGCTGTGTCGAATACTGCCTACCTAATTAGTATAATTGCATTTCAAAAAAAAAGACCTATTGTTCTTTTATAAGTTGATAAGCGTGTAAAGTTTAAAAAAAATGTTCAAAAAGTGAATCCTTTTAAACACGCACACACGTAAGGAAAAAAATAAAAGCGGACTGTTTTTGATAAATATGTGCAATTAACTGCAGCAGTTGATAAAACGTTTCATTAGTCCTGCAAATGTTGATGACAAAGGAAAGCCTGTTAGAAATTTAAATTAAGTGAAAATTAGGTGAAATTAAATATGCGTTTAAATTAGCATATTTAAATAATTTATTTAAAGGGCAAAAAAAAAAAATCCTCCACGATTTTAGTAACAATAATATTGTTAATATCTCGGTCTCGTTTGGGGAATTTTTTTTTATACTTTTTTGGTTTACAAATTAGTTTGCTCACAAAACGGGAGAAAACCCTATTTTAACGAAATTATTATTTAAGGTATAGACGTGAAAAATTTCTTAAAAAGCATATAAAGAACAACTGTTGTCTACATAAATACGATTATATTTCACGGTTGTTGACGTCATAAGGCTCTGTGCTCAAGATTTTTTTTTCTTTTCTTTTCTTTTTTTTTTAAGATTTGAAATTTCTGATGAAATAATGTGTGGTTGAATTTCAGGTGTAAGATAGCGTGACGGAGGATTTAAGGTGAAATGCTTCAGCAACTGCAATAAATTTACGTAGTCTGGAGGTAACACTGCTAGAAAGTGGAATAAATCTTGCACTTGAACGATCGACTCTCCCGCCTACACCAGAAGAAGCAGAAAATGTTACCCTCTTTAACTCGGTTATGCTGTTTAACTATATTGTGGTTTGTTGCTCTTTTAAGGTATTACAACTCGTAGTTGTAATGTGGTCTTCACTCTGTTTTAATAAACTAAAAGAAGAATTCGATAATATATTCGTCCATCATTTATTATGAATGAGTGTATGTTAGCATTTAATGAAAAACAATTCCAAATTTTGTTTGGTTTCCGTCACATTACGAAACAAGTGCAATAAAATATACAAAGCTTTTTCTATCTGTTCTAAAAGCTTTATTTGAAAACAGTATATCTTCCACTTTAACGGATTAGTTGTGGTAAAGGAAGTTATTCGCTAAGTAGCGAAATTGGTATTTACGGCTTAAAAAACTTCAGGATTTAAAAGCTCTTTAGAAAGTTAAGAGATTACATTACTCGTTGTAATAGAAATTATAAAAATTATCTTACAAGATTTTAACAATTGCTAAAGTACATGTAGGTCAACAATCTTGACCATTGACACTGATAGATAATACGAAAAGAGATGTAAAGTTGAAAATCGGATTCCGGAAATTTTATTTACTTGTCCGTTAAATACAAAATTGTGTTATTACTACATTAAATGACCCATTTCTCTTTTATATTTCCCTATAAAATCGTCATGATTAACTCGATTGTCATTATATTTTTTATTTATTTATTTTTTATTTTTTTGACCCCGGATAAGAACGTACAAACGAATTGATGTGTGGAAGACCCTTGTATGACTAACGTTTAGTCTAAACCCGTTTACCATTTACTGTTTACCATTAACTATTAAGCTATTATCCTTGGAATTGTGCATTAGACTTTTGGAAATTGCTTAACTATTTATATGATACAGCCTGCAGTGTCTGCAGAATAAATTTGATCAAATGTAACATTACTTTTTTCCGAACCGGAATCATATTGAATATGAAGCTGTTGCTTATGATTCTTTTTATTGAAGTTTCTCTTTTATTTTTTTAATATCGGTATAATGTTACAAAAACCGCAAAAAAGTGATTCTCTTAACAATGTTTTCATGGAGTGATAAATGAGAACAGTTTTCTTCGTTCCGAATGCCCTCGTGCCCCGATATCCGAACTGCAATAAAATTTCGATTTTCAGAGTATTCCTTGTCATGCTTCCTAATATTTCCTGTGTCTTGTGCAGTGTCCATCCCTCCTCCACAGTCTCCAAGACATTCCAAAGGACTTCTTCATTTGTGTGCAATGCTTTCCCCCTTTATTTTGGGCCGGCCAGGTGGCCGAGAGGGCTAGGGCGTAGGCTTTCTAGTACTCGAGTCTGCCTGGTCGTGGGTTCGAATCCCGCCGTGGGCATGGATGTTTGTGTTTGTCCCGGGCTGCGTACTGTTATAACTTGTGTAAAAGGCGCAAAATGACCTTAGTAGTCGACGCCAAAGTTTCTAATAAACCAACCAACCCTTTATTTTGTGTCCCCCCCCCCTTTTTATGGGTCTCAGGCATAAATTTAAAATTTCCCCATGGAATTATCCGAACGCAATTTCCGAACTATTTATGTTTGGATACCCGGTGCCACTCCACTGATGTTTGGTATTTAATCATCTTGGACGCACAGATAAATATAGTCTACATATCTGTAAAAGCATTGTTTATTTTCATTAAGAAATGTTCGTGGCTTTGTTTTTGAGATACTAAAGCATGTACGGATGTCAGAATGTATAAAGTCTATTTTCTTCTCCTTAAATTTGGAGGAGTTCTACCATGAGATATTGCCGTGCATTCGCATCGAGTGGATTTCCTTGAGCTTCCTGCAAGGGACCCGCCTTCTCTTTACTCATCGGCCGTGATTTTCCTTTTTGGTCCTGGGTGGGTCCTTGGCTTTGCCGAGCCTTTCTTCTCTATTTTTTTGCCGCCTATTCTCGTACCTGCTTAGCTCCACACACGCTCTGTGTAGTTTCCTTCCGAGACTAATGAGGGGAAAAAAGAAGAAGGCATTGTGTCTTCCGTTATGGTATTTGTTGTCATTCATTCGACTCGTAAGAGTAAATTGGTGGCCGAGGGTTCAGCCACCGAGAACAACAACAACAACCATCTTTAAAGTCGCATCTCCCCTTCCATAACCATTGAAGACGACGATGAACATCATGGATTCCGAACGATGACAAATGAACTCCTCCAACCGTGTCATTGGTCTCGGAGACGATGTTGCGGGCGTTCTTCATTAATAATTTTCTTTTCTGTTCTTTTATTAAACTTTCCTGCTATTCTAGTGACGAGAGACGGAAAAATAAATCTTTTGTTTAAATGCGATCTCCATAATGTTTTTGGAGTAGCAAATGAAAGGGATCAAAAAGAAATTCAAAAGATCTAAAAATTGATTTTGATTGCTGAATAAAGTTTATCTTCCATCGGTAGAAGTAAATGATTATGGAAATGTTTATACATATAGACACCATCTCAAAAGGAGAAGCCAAGATTGTTCTGTAAAGGCATAATGGTCCCCCCTCCACAACAGTAACAGTGGTTTTGCTTATTTTTCCTAAGGCATGAATATGAAATTTATTCGATAAAAGAAAATTAATCTGTGCAGTATAAATTGTGATTGGTTTGTTATCTCAAGTCTTATATTTTATGGTCGTAGGAAGTTCGTGAAATTCTGCTGTTAGAGTGGCCGAGAGCGACTATTGGGGAAGCGTGCAATTCAAAACGAGCGGAGCCAGGGATATCCGCAAGCGGCATTTAAAAATTGAACACGGAACATTTTAGAACGAATTGAAGTTCTATTTTTATTTTAAGCAGTTCATTTATTGTTACAATTACTTTGCATCATAGATGAATTGGCCTCTAGCATTTAGCTCCGATTTAATTGAAGTTAGATGGTCGCTTTAATAGTATGAATAGTGCATGTTACTGAGAAGGAAACTGTATTTGATACATAATGCACAATAACATTCCAAGAATCTAAAAGAGTATTAAATTGAAGTTTTTCATTAAGTTGATGCAAATTTGTTTTATTTTCTAACGTATCATATAACATTGCAAATTAATTTTGATTTAATTAGACAAGTGTGGATATTTCTTTTGGAATTCGGAAGTGAGAGAAAATAGAAATGTACATAATTGTTGGTAGTGTGTTTGTTTTTTTTGAATGTCCAGGAAAAAGTCGGTAGTTCTCATGAAAAGTAAAAAAAAAAAATAAAATCACAAAATTCATATTCTCATCTTAAAATTCTTTTTCTAGTTTTGAATATCACGATGTTCAAAAAATTTAGATTCTTTGAATAATTTCTAAAATTAGATAATCACCAATTTGATCAGCGTTTACCTAGAAATTCCTGTGGGAAGGGAAGAAAATGTACCTCTTATTTCTCACTCTTTACTTCAGGGGGACTGAAGAAATGAAGAAAAAAAAAACCTACTTATAAAAGAGGGAAAAAATTAAAAGGAGAGAAAGCGGAGAATGACTAAACAATTCCTTCCATTCTAGGAAAAACGGCAGTTCTACACAGTTTGAGCCTTGATTTCCGATTGCCTTTGTCACCAGTTTTTGTCTTCAAGTTTTTAGGTGTTTGTCTAAACGGCTTTCATGACACATATCGCCGAATCCCAAAAAACAAGTCTTGGACCTTGATGCTTAAGTTTAATCAATTTCAATTACGCTTTAAACACTTAGCAAGAAAAACTGATGATAGGAGACAGAATAACACGTTGTAAAGTTTGCTTTTCATTACCTTTATTATGGGTTGTAATGCTTGGATGATTTTCACTCTCCTTAGGAGGGAGAAGGGGGTTTTTAAAAAAGAGCTCCCTTTCTTGCTTCGCTTGAAAATTTTTTAGTTCTCACGAAAAGGGTGTTACAGGAAAGCTTCAAGGCGGCTTACGGTCAGATTTACCAAATTTTAATGAAGAAGCGAAAATCTGCCGATTTACCAAGATGAAAACGAACTTAATTGGATGTTTATCTTGCTCACTGAATTGAACTTTCATTCGTTTCCCGTTTCCTTCATTTCTATCTTCTAAATTGCTTCTTCATCGACTTCGTTGTTACAATCCCACCAGCCATTGTTCAAAGTTCCGAAGACGATGAAGGACTTTTCCAATGGCATTTGGTTTATTTTTTCCCCTTCCTCTCTTTTGTTTTCCTTTTCTCTCACCCTTTTCAGATAACGAACGACTGCAAATATTTATTTTCTCCTCTATTCAGTCACGAATGATTCAGTCCTCCACCCCCATCCTTTTCCCTCACCCGTCTAATCAATACAATTGTCACTAGAAAGAGAATATAACTCAACGTGAAGTTCAATATTGCTTTACCCTTTCTAGATTCTTCCAGGCTTCTCACGCCAAAACTAATTTGGCTTTATCGATGTAAGTTTGAAAATTGTATAGCAGCTCTAACCTTGACAATATGTTAATTCTGTGAGGTTTTTTTAAATTGTAACATGATTACGTAAAGTTTAATCTAATATTGGAACTCGTTTGAAATTATAATTATCTGAAAAGTGGATTTCTTGAAAATGGCCCTATCGCAATATTTTAAAATTTAAGGTAGCATTCAGCAATTCGTTTTATGACTTAAGATTTAACGCAGTTGTAGACTTGAGAATTGTCTCCTTCGGTAAAGCGATACCTGAGGGATCTATGAATGTTGGAATTCATTCAATCCATTTTCTGCTATACCGCATAGAAGTAGTTTTTATTTTTTTTTAATTTACTAAATAATTAGCTAGGTATCATCCTTTTTTTTATTCCTAAATAATTATATCCGTGATGCCTGTTTCTTTATGAAACAGTTGCTTCAAATAAACGGATGCTGAATTCGTGAGAAAGTTTCGGAAATTAGATTAAGATGCTTTCTAACAATCTTGGTAGAGGTGCTTCATAACAGTATAAATTACTTGTTTTCTATCAAAATGTTATGATAATTAGAATTTGATTGAATAATTTATATTTTTGATAAAATAAGTAAACGCCCTTTAATTGTGAAATACAACCATTTGAAAATATTTATTATCTCTACACAATTAAGACAATAAATAGCCATAAGCTTAATCATAAAATATTCAATTATAATTAAAGGCGTAAAAATGAAAAGACTTGATGTTTATATATCTGACAATAATTGTTGTGGTTCTGAAACTTATTACCCTCATGTCTGTATAAATCTTCAGCGAATGCAGACCATTTTATTTAACTTTAAGTTTCATTTAAGTTGTTCGCATATGAAAATTACCGAAAGTTTAAAGATCAGGAGAGAAGTTGACGTGGGCAAACCAGTTTTCTTGGAAATGCCTTAAATCTTTCATCGCCTCTTAATTTCAGCTATAATATACTACTCTAGCAGTAATTTTACCGTTTCGCTTTAACTGTTTATGAATTAATAAGAAATGCGTTTTAACAGTTTTAAAATGTGGTAGTTATTATTTGTTCTTAAAAGTCGTCAATGTTTATTCATTAAGCCACATCATTTTCCACATTTTATTTTGAACAATAAACATGTCTTACAGGCAACAATAATTTTATTTATTTTTTTTTTTAACTTTAATAAATGGGAAAAGACCGAAGGAAATAAGACACTGAAGGCACATTGACTGTGTTCTTTAAGGTCTGCAAACGCCGTTTTCGCCCATCATTGGATCATCTCACGAACACATGTTGAACAAGGTCAGCGACAATATTAATAAATGAGAATTTTTAAGGAAGGGAGAAAGGGAAGGAAAAGCTTTTGAAGGTCGAAACCACATGGAATATGAGCACTTCCGCCAAAAAAGAATTCCGGAATCCTTTTGGAGAAGAGATGATTAGGCAGGATTTTTATATAACTAACGGGAGTTACCGCCTTAAATATAACCTGCAATTTACTGTAATTTTTGCAAGAATCATGAAGCGAGGATGAAGTTACAAATTTTTCTTACGTTGTAAGATTAAGTAAGAGTTATGGGGCCAAAGTTATGGAGTCACGTCTTAGCATATCTCTATGTGGAATGTTTTTCGCATTGTCATAAAAAAGATTTGTTGGGCTGTGACCATCGAATGAGCTTTAATTAATTTATACTGTATCCTGTTGATAATTAATTCTGAAATATTAATAGCAAAATTGAAACCAGTTTTATTTTAATTATTATTTTTGTATCTAACGAGTTAATGGAAAGTGCTTTTTACGTAAACAAGAAATCTCACTTCATCAAGCTTCATTATTATTATTACACAGGTCAACACACATTTTGGTGCCGGCGATTTTTCAAGTGTTCTTAGGTAATTTTAGGGTGCAGAATTCAAAAATAACTTTATATTAGTTCCATCAGGTCTAGTTTTCGAGATATTAACGCCGCAACGTTGCAAAATACAGAAATAGCAGTCATCATTGTGGTTTCTGGGTTCCCTCCAAACCATCGGCACACCAAATTTCAGACTTCTCTTTTGTCTATTAGTCCATTGCCATAAGTGTTCCATAAAAATTTTACACAACAAGTGGTGCCCACGTTTTGTCTTGGTCACCAAGCTTAACGCCAAAGAATCCAAGGTACGCTCTTTTTTTGAACGCTGATAATCATGACGTTTTTTTAAGTAAAATTCGTGGCCATCTATCAGGAAAAACGCCACGAACTTTTTCCCAGACTTATTATATCAACGTCGCACCTCTGTACCATAACAAATAACAAAAGCGCATTAAGTTAGTGGTGCTGTATCTCAAAAACTATAGCTGATAGAGAGAAACTGTTTTCATATTTTGAATCAACACATCAAATATAATCAAAATCAGTTCTAACATTCCAGGCACCACGAAAAAAATTTTTTTTGTTCCCCAGTGTTATTATTAATTCTTTAGGTTATCTTAATTATAATCTAAGAGGAGAGGAGAATATTGGAAAAAATTTAATCACGTATTTATACTGTACATATTTAGAGGAGATTAATTATAATCGGTTATCCTTGTCATTAATTTTCACGGATTAAACGTTAAAAAAAAAAAAAAAGTGAACGGTGAGCGTGTTTTGGCGGCTAGATCTAACTCTACCTTGAATCTTTGGTATATTAATTACACGTGATAATTAATTTTAGTATTGAAATAAGCTTTAAAATTCTGTTGTCATGATAGTAATTAATAAAAACTTATGTCAGATTTATTAGATATCAGTTTCTAAAGCGAACAAAGCTGGAAAATGGATGATTTATATTTCAACTTTCACTGGCTTTAAAAGTTAAAAAAAAATCGAAATGTCGAATGTACTTTTATGGTATAGTCGAGGAGGAGAGACATAAAAAAAAGAGAGAACCTTGAAGCGAAAGTCTTGGTTGCTTTCCTTGCATTCGAATCGGTTTGAAATGGAACTTGTTCGCTCTTATTAACTTGACCGAATGGAAGGAAGGTTTTAATTTAAACAAATTATTATAGGTTATAATTCAGGTTAAATATTAGACATTTCCCCCCTTTTTTCATAGAGTATTCTTACAATCCGTTTGTATAAATTTACTGAGCAAATGATTATCTCGTTTTCGCAATGTTTCTGAATTCTAGTTAAGCAAGAGAACTAAGCAGTACGGTTATGCTAAACTAAAAAATACCATTGTTCAACTTATCAACAATCAATATACATTTATAATCAGTAGGATTCCAAAAAATCTTCATAATTAATTATAAAATTTTTAAACCGATAAAAAGCCTTATTATTCATTGACTGTTTTATTAATAATCGAAGTTTTATCTAAAAAGAAATCACTCGAATCCACAAGACCTTCAGAAAACTACTAAAATTTCTCTCTCAAGTGAGGTAGAGAAGAATGATTATAGAAAGGGGGCTTATGACGAAGAGGGGTGAATGATGATGATGATGATGATGATGTATTTCGCGTTGACGACAGAGGGTCGTATTGTGGTTGGTACCTGCTGCGGAAACGGGCACTATCATCAAATTGGGTCAGGGACGAATCGAACGCCCTTGTCAGTCCGTACCTGCGTACATAAAGGTGGTGGCAACTTTTCTTTTTGTTCACCTAGCCTTCACATGTTCCCTTCCCTAAATCTCCTCCTATGACATTGATGCGCTAACTTTAAGCAATCAAGAGCCGTTATGCAACAGTATTCTAACGAACTGCATCATCGTATCTCTACAAAAGAAAAGGGAAACTGAGAAGCTCAGGATGACGAGAGCATTATATTTTGCGAGGAGAAAGCGTGATGTGGGAGCCCAATTTCCCTCATAACCCTGCTTCGACAAAGACGGCTTCATAGCTTTCTTTTCCTGCCTTTCTTCTAACAGGTAGGAAAAGGAGGTTGTTGTGTGGGTAGAAAGTTTTGAGGTCACGTTGTCACAAGATGTAATCATACCGTCGTCGATTAGATTTACACCAGTTGTTCACGAGACCGTGCAGAAAGAGGATTTTTTTATTAATATTTAATGGAACGTTAAATATCTCTGTTACATCTGTAGGAAAAAAAGACAAAAGAGAGAAAGGACAAAACACGCTTGAAAACCAGACTCAGTTAATTTATTATTTGGATAAAAAGGTGGCTTTCTTTCGAAAAGTCCACATTTGAAAGAAAAAAATATTTTTGTGTTATATAAAGTTCTGTAAAACAGTTATTATATAAGATCGATGAATTAATTTTTGCTGAAAAAATGCCAAATTTTCTGCAAATTGTTTTACCACGAGTGAGCTTTAGATCATTCAGTTTTGATTCCATACCTCCCCTTAGTAGTCAAACCTTACCCATTTGAGCTTTAAATCAAATTCAAATACTGTATCTGCTGTAAATAAATTAAACAACAAATCTTTGACTGACCACACAATACAGATAGTGGGCTTATGTTTTCGTCCACCCTAACTTCAAATTTTATTTTTCACTGAAATAGGTTTAAAACTTCATGATTCGCAAAAAGGTCTCTACGTACTTAACCAAATTTTGTACAGCTAGCTAACTCCTCCGAAAAGGCAAGTAGCAGAACTAAATGAAATCGTTACACACGTAAGGGCTTCCTTAAACTGTGCCTTGACGTATTTTTTATGACGGTCAAGCCCGTTTAAGAGATATTAGTTTTTTTCTAAAAATAAACAAATTGCCATAGTATTCATAGTAGCAACAAAAGTCAATAAATTCGAATTGTGCGGACTCCTCTCATTGAACCGAATAATTTTTGAAAGTAAATTGATGAGCTTTATTGAAGAAATTTGGGAGGATTGAAGTTTTCATTTAAAAAAAGACTCTAAACATTGTCCATATCCCACGTTTTAAATTATAAGTAGCGGAAGAATTATTCGTTATACCATGTCCGTCTGTTTGTCCCCTAATTCCTTCTACAATTTTTGGCGTAGAAGGTTGAAATTCGGAATATACGAGGTCCTACCCAAAATATCCGAGAATTTCGCCCAAACCAAAAACAAGGAGTTAGTGCATCTTTCATCTGCTATTGTCAAGTTTCGTAATCGTAGACTCATTTCTTTGTGAGTTATTGCTGTTTGTGTTGCAACGTGTTCTTGTTCTGCTGTGAATTTCCAAATTATTCGACCTGGCCAGACAGTTTTACTCGAAGTTTCTGAAGAGACTGCGGGAAAATTTCGCGCAAACGGCCCGAGTTATGGAAGAACAAAAACTGGTTGCTCCACCATGACAACGCGCCCGCACGCACCTCGCTCATTGTGAAGGAATTCCTGGTAAAAAAAACAACATGGCAATGGTTCCCCGCCCTCCCTACTCTCTAGACCTAGCACCTGCGACTTCTACCTCTTCCCTAAAATGAAAGTGCGACGTTTTGATTCCATTGAAGAATCCAAGTAGAATCGCAACTGATCTTGAACACTCTACAGTCTTCGGACTTCCAGGAGTGCTTCCAAAAATGGGAAAATCGCTGGGATGGTTGCATACGTGCCGTAAGTGACTATTTTGAAGGTGACAGCGGAAATTAGGGTATAAGGTACGTTTTCTGCTTTTTTACAAGAAAATTTTCGGAAATTTTGGATAGCACTTCGTAGTTTACCAAGGGCATATGTTACATCACTAGTTAGTTTTGCTACTGTGATCGGAATTACGGGAGTGGGAGTTAGAGAGGTCCATCTCTCTATATGGTATATAGGCATGTAAAGGAGTGAAATTTGGTATGCAGCATCCTCTAGGCAAGATTTACATTACTATGAAGTTTGGGGACAAATTCTCCCAGAGGGGTCGGAGTTGTGGGGGTAGTGGTCACGTAGTCTTTAGAACTGTTAACGTTTTCAAAAGGCAACATATGCCATGTGATATATCATTTGATCGGAAATGATGAGAAACGAAAGAAGATAGAGCCATTTTCCATTTGTTGAGTTAGGAAAAAAAAATCAGTATTTTAATTTTAAAAAATGTAGGTTCAAAAGTTCGGATAAAAGGCGGATAAAAAATAGATGAACTCAGGACGTCCACTACTTCCTATACCCTCCTCACGGGGGATTAATTTCTTGTTAAATTGTCAAGCCAGCACCAAAATTAAATCGTTACTCGCTCAAGACCAGCAAAAACAGTGCTTAAATGTTAAACAAAAAAATAAAGTTTACCTATTCTATGGATGTTGTTGAATACAAAAAAAATTCCTTGGTTTTTTTTTTCCCCCCAAGGAGTTTTGGCCAACCACATCTAATAAGTGCATGCAAGAAGTATTCCATTGTGTGCAAGATAAGTCAAAGTGGAGGATTGTGCGAGGGACCATTCCACCATTTTCAGTTCATTTTCAAGATTATTTCTAGAACTTTTAATTTCATTATTAAAGCAGATTACTTGTTAAGATTTGCTTAAGCGTTACGGAATCATATTGTAACGGAGTGTGAAGCGACAATCTCCGTTAACTGGCATTACGTAGCGGATCATAAAACATTTATATTCAATTACGTTTCCAAAATCTTAATTTTAATTTATTCCTATTTAAGATATGCGAAACTTAGTGTAATTAAAAAGTAAGAACTGAATCTAATGAAGATCTCGTCGCAGTACGTAAAACCACAACGAGCTATTTTATAAAATATTAAAATTGAGTGTGCTCTTAGCAAAATAATGAACTAATTGAATATGAATTTATTTTAAAAATTACTTTTTTTAAGATTTGAGAAATTGTTTTCAAAGACGGAGAAATGATTAAGTTGGTAAAAAAATCGTATTAGTAGCGTTAATTGTAATCAAAGTTATGACATGTCGTATTAGGCTACACCAGTTAAACAATGGAATTAGTTTTGCCCTAAAAATCAAGTATTTGTAAAAAAACATCCAGCAATTAAAAATTCCTGAACAAATTTTTTGATAATTACACATTAATTACTAAACGATTTTAACCTTAATTTGTTCCAGTCGTTATAAACAACAAGCAATTCATATCTTAATTACAAGAGAAATTTTAAATCCAGCTTTTTCTCATATTTCCCCCCCTCAGTTTCCGCCTCTAAATGTTTTTGAGTGAATTAAAGTTTTAAATCAAAAGCTTCAGAAAACTATCCAATGCATTTCCGGACGTATTCATGAAGAAATTTTGTTTTTAATAATTATTTTTCTCATCTCGACAGACGTAAATGATTTTGCAGAAAATGTATCTATACAATTTACAAATTTTTTTGTCATTTATGATAGATAACGTTGTTAATGTTTACGTAGGAAACTCGCAAATCACCATCGCAGTACAATGATTCGTTTGTTAGACCAATAAGGGAATGAATATTTATCAATTTCTTCAAATATACAATAGAAGCGCTTAAAGAAGAGGGAGGGAATGGTGTGAGAAACCAGGACCAGATAATAAAGACTGAACATGTTTAAAAAGGAGAGTGATGTGGAGAAAGGAGAGAAAGGAAAGAAAGAAGAAAGTTTACTTTTCCGAAGGGACCCTCGTTTTGACAGGAAAAGACCCCCTCCTGCCTTCTACTTAAATACGAGCGATGATGAGAAGAAAACCTTGAAGAACCCCCACAACTCCCCTGTGGATTAATCTACCTTCCTTCACGCTATGGTGACAAATCTCCTGTTCGAAAGGAGTCTCCATAGAATTCCTGGTCGTATTAAGGGGTCAGGGTGAAGAGCTTCGCCAACCACCCCGTGTCTGTCTCTCTTTTGATGAAAACTTAGATTTTTGTGTCGTCGCAGGATTACGTGGGTAAAGGAGGTCCACGAAGAAAGAGTCAACACGAGAAAGGGAGAGAACGTCGATATTGAAAGGGATTTCAACGGTCGATGAAGGGAGGATAAAAGGGGCGACAGACGAGGCGAAGACGTTCCTCTTGCTTGTCACTGCGCTAAACCCATCGATAGGGTGCCCGTGTTATTTAGGATAAGAATTTAGCCATATTTAAAGAGTTTGCACTACAGAGGGAATGATAACGAGAAGAGATTAAAGGGGATATAAAAAAGATAATAAAGAGAAGCAGACTACTTACTGAAACTGCGAATTTTTTTTTATAAAACTCCAAAATTGTATTGTAAGCACTAAAATTTCGCATGAATACTATTAAAGAAAGGACAAATCGTATATTACTGAAAAATGCGATTTCCATTAATTCTTGTAGTTTATAAATAAATTTGTCAAATTTTTTTTTCCATTTTAAAACCGAATTTGCCATTTTCTTATTCCATATGATTCAAAGCACGCTCTCTTACATTATACTTTAAAAGTCCTGTGGTATTATGTGCATACATAGTTTTTACACTTGGTTACTTTGGTTAGAAAATTCCATTTATAAATAGAACTACACCTTTGGTTTGCATACATTTATACACTTACGAATTGCAGAATTCTATATAACAGTAACCCACCAATGCCTCAGCGAATGACAGCAACGAATGAAACGAATTTATTTGCTTTGCTGTTTTCTTTTTAAACATAGCAAATGGTCATCAGAAGATGCTTTGTCTGAACATGGGAAGTGAGTAAGCATTTCTATGCCAACTTTTCTGTCTTTGATAGGCACCCATTGTAATGCGATGACACTATACTGGCAAGTTTTAGATGTTCTTTTGCGAATATCTGTAGGCATTAAGGTTAAGAATTGTTGCAGTTTTTTTTTATAATGTGCCATTTGACTGAGAAATTATTACTTACCCTCTCCATTATCTACATTATATAACATCTCCTGAAAATCATTTTTACGCGCAAGACAACTTTTAAAAAAAATGAATTTCTAATGCAATAATAAACTTAAATGTGAAATTTGTTTCTTTTTTGGCTTCAAAACAAAAAACGTTTAACAAGGAAAGCATAATGAATGAAAATTAAGACATTCCATGTGAAATCCACCTTGAACTTTGGGTTCCCCAATTTGGTTGATTCTAGGCATACAAGTTAAAAGGGAAAAAAAATCGGATTTTTTTTAAGTAATTATTTTATGGACTATGATTTTAAAATTATTGAAATTAGCATCATTTGTTTGTGACATTGTTCTGACGCTTTTAGAACTTCAGATCTATAAAAAGTTAAAAAAAAAAATTGGTGATTTCTTTAAGAGAGCAGATGAAATAAGTTGTTTTGATTACTGTGTAATCAAGGTTACAGGACATTTATAGGCCACTATAAATTTGCATTATTCAACAAGCCCTATTCCGTAATTTTTTGAAAATAAGGTTCATGCATTATAGAAGCCTCTCATTTGGCATATTGTCAAAATTCAGAATGGAGATAGAATTTGAATATTGGCTACATAGTTTTTAAAAAGTTGCGTGCTATTAGATTGTCGAAATTGCTTTTCTCTTGTCGGTAATTTTTTTTTTTACTGAAAGTGTGACAATAAAAAAATTCTTTCATGAAAATACTTTCATAATTCTTTAGGCAACTCCTAGATCCGCATTTTTCAGGAACGAGTGCAGCAAATAATATCTAGCTGCTTACCAAATTTCTTTGAACTGTAGGAAATTAACTAAGATTTTCTCATTTTTGCTTCATACACCAATTTAATTGATTATTTTACTAATGATGGCAATAGATCTTGAATTCCTTTAAGTGATCAAATTAAATCATTCTTTGGCGCTAGTTAATTAGACATGTATCTTCTCAACCTGAATCTAACAGCAGTGAAACTATTTCTCATTTTTCGCCCCTTTTGATTAAAAAAAAAACTGGTTTCCTTCCGTTCAAATTTTACTCTATAATTTCAATTATCTTCATACAAATTTAGAATTTAACAGCTAAAAAAACAAACAAAAAAGAGAAAAGAAACAACCTAAAATCAGCGATGTTTGCAAAAAAAAAAATTAGAAATAGCGAAGTTAAAACCATTACGGAACTGCATTTGCCCTCAAAAAATGACTTTTTAATTACATCACGATTTTCAATTCCTGTTTACGATCTAATTTTTTTACTTAATTTTTTAATAAGTAGCTTTTAATACTGGTTTATTATTGGATTGAAATAAGTAGTTAACATTTCTTGAATCTACTTCAAAAGTTAATAAAAACACATATAATAAAGTTATAGAATTCGTTATGTTTCTCTTTAAATTTAGCCCGCCACTCGTGATCCTACACCTCGATAACGAGAACGATTGTTCTACGGCTTGTCATTTGACGTTTTCCTTATTTTGCGGTGAAAAGAATGAAAACGAAGCAGACCATAATTTCAGTAAATTAATAGATGTTGCTCTTGTAATTTCATTTTTTTCCCTCTGTGATCATAAAGTGTTATGTACTTTGTAATTGGAGTAATAAAACAACGAAGATAAACTGCGGGTGAAATGGAATTGAGCGAATGTCATCTGAAAACGTGATAATATCGTTAACGACGGTAAGAAGAAAAAAAAGGAAAAAAAAAAACGCCTTCTCTGTTGATTCATTTTTGTGAAATTTCATCAGTTTTTAATGCACAAGAAAATAGACGACAAATGTGACAGACGGTGAAAGGAAACGGAAATATTCTTTGAGCACGAAAAAAAAAAAAAAAGATTGGTCCTTGCTTTATCGGCCATTTCCATCGCAGGACAGGAAACGATCGCGCGTTCATTCATAACCAACGAACTAAAGATGACGGCAGACGACAGCGCATCAGAATTCGTGGAAATCATTCATTAGATCGATCCGATTATGATTTTAAAAATCCTTTAAATGCAAAGAGCTCTTTTTA
The DNA here is from genome assembly GCA_023313115.1 of Rhysida immarginata. NCBI lineage: Eukaryota > Metazoa > Arthropoda > Chilopoda > Scolopendromorpha > Scolopendridae > Rhysida > Rhysida immarginata. The sequence continues at coordinate 255,414 of JAHWFO010067154.1, forward strand.
ATGTTTTATTTGACGTTAGAATTGAACAGATAAAATAATAAACATTAGATTTTTCCATTTTCGTTCATTTGTAATTTTTATTTATAATGGTTACTTGAAGAATTAGCGAACTGCTCAGGTAAATTACTGAAGAAAAACTGTTGTTTTCAAAAATAAAAATTCTTATTTAAAATGAATTCATACTCAATTTCCACAGATTTCTTTCATGTGCTATTGTTCGAACATGTATAATTATGAGGGGTACATTCTAAAGCTGTCTGCTTCTTTTCCAATTTTTCATCAAAAAATTTGCAATTGTAATTTTTCTTCAGATGGATATTGCCATCGATTTCTTTGAAGTTTAGAAATTTAAAACTTTAAAATCAAAGGACTTCCAGTACAATTTAAACACCCATTGATTCTAAAATAGTATTCTTTTTCTTTCAAATATAAGAATGGCACAAGGAGAGAAAAAGAACACTTAAAGTATGGCAGTTTAGTGTGTACAACGGAGAACTCTAACATAACTTTAAACCAAAAAGTAGATATATAGTACAACTTTTATATATAGACAATGAATAATAAAATAAAATAAAAAACGGATTAACAAGTAATTCGAATACAATCTTAACAGAAGTAAAGTAAGGGAACAAAATCAGAACCACAAAAAATTGCACGTAATCTAAAAAGAACCTGTAGATAATGCAAAAAAAATTACATCAGCCACATCAGCTTTACGTCATAAAGTTATTATGCGAAACATATATGCTAGTGAAAGTGGCAAACTTTATAATTTTTAACTTTGTTTATGAATTAAAAGTTAGCCTTTATTAAGACAAGTCTTTAGTTATTATTTTTATTTATTTAACTCATGACAACAATACCATAGGCCAACAAAAATATCGTTTTAAAAACTTAACGTTAAGAGCTGATTCTTAAGCATTTTTTTTGTGTTGAATCCGTATCTGGCTTCAATTTTTTTCTATCACCCACAGGTTTCTTGTTTTTCAATGAAACATTTTAAATTATGCAGAGTTTGGGACCTGACAAATTTCCTTGTGGCCCAAAAATATGGCTACTTCAACATTGCAGCAGCTTCTCTTCACATCCATTACTTTTCTATCATCCATCTTTAACATTGCAGTCTCTATGTGCATAACTTGGAAACGTGACGTGATAGGAAAACTCTAAAAGCAGATTGGGATTCAGCACACAAAAAACTCCAAGAATAAGGCCTGTGTAATCAGTCAATAATATAGAAATTCCCTTTCAGGAAGAACATCAATAAACTGCATCGAATGCCTTACGAGGAGTGATGAAAGAAAAAAGAGGAAATTTGTTCCGTATTGAAACATATTATGCAATAAGTCATATCATTACTCCAAAAGCAAATTAATATACGCTTTTGTCTTTCATTAAGGAAATAAGACACTTCCTTTCGCACAAAATAATAATAAATATTAAGTAACTTGGCAATGAATGTTTTTAGATAATCGAACAATTTTCGTTGCAATTATTACTTTTATAAACAGCTTTCTACTAAGAACAGCTTTCTATACAAGTTCTTGCTTTGTCGTCGTAGCCTATATAAAACACTACATTATGTTATGGAGATGCTATATTTTCAAGTGAAGTTCAAGCCTGTAAAGTGAGTTGACTTTGCTTGCAAAAAAAACTGACGGTTTCGAGGGGAAGTCCTCTTTTATGTTTTTGACTGTTACTTTTAACTGCTCGAACAGGAAGAGATGTAATTATTACGGTGCCGGTAAGTTTCCTGCGACCATATCATTAGCGACCATCTGTGCAATTGCATTAGAATCCCCCCTTATTGATGAATGATTGAAAATCTTCCGAAAGGGTTAATGACTCTCCAGCAGGGATTTATTAGTGTCGAATAGAAAGTTTCACCTTATGACAGTCGACTCTTGCTTGATACTCACATTATAAATGTGCATCATCATTTTTTATACATAAGATACAGAAAGAAGATTTATTTTCACTGAGATAAAAGTTGAGTGCAGTTTTTTTTAATAAACTTTCAAAGTTATCTCTCTTGAAATATTGAAAAGTTTATGAACACAATATATATGCAAGTTGCGGCCGATGTAGATTTCATAGAATTTCTTTACTTACTCCTTCGTGAAGAGTGTTGCTGGATACAAAAGAAAACGCTTCCTCATTTTAAGAGTGTAATTTTTCGCTTATCCCTTAGGCCAAAGTGTTTTATACGCAAAAGGAAAAGAAAGGTGGATTTAGTAAAGAGTTCGCAGGTGTCACTGGATGGAGCCACTTGGGCTCCTAATTTCACGCTTTTTTTTGAACACAATTTCGTTTCTCCATCGTTTTTGATTTTTCTTTCTAAACTATACTTCCTCTTCCGGTTAAATTAGAATTTTAAGTAGCACTTTATTGTAGAGGATAGTGGGCGTCAGATTTCGGTAATTTTTATTTCGGTGATTAGGTATATAAAATAGCAGGTTCTACATAAAAAGCTACTTTTTGTGATTTTGAGTAGAAATTGCCCCTTTAACAGAGTAAACTTGGATGTTTAGATGACACAGCTGAATTCTCATTCATTCTTTCTTAAAAAAATTTGCATTTGGTTATAAAAATGCCTGACTTTGTATAATACGTCTGGGGTAAAGTACGCTAGAGAAAAGGATGATTTTTTGTCTTGTTTACTAGTAGAAAAAAAAAGAATGATCGTTAAACCTTTTATAAATGCAAATTTATCGCATTATGTATTATTTTGGGTGAAAAACTTAACACATGCTGGAGAATGAATGCTTCCTGTGCAAAAGCGAGACATCCCTTTTAAAATAATAGAAAACCCATTCATTAGAGTGCCTCCTCCTTCGAGGATTTAATGCTGGCCTCTGGTTTCCCCGGTAATTGTTTAGGAAATCTAGAAGGGATCGTGAGAGAGATTTTCTCGTGGAAAAGGATGCTCGGGTTCGTCTCGTGCAACATGTTTTTCATTCGCGTGAGGTGCCATCAGCTATAACGATCGTTCTCCCTTCCATTTTTCACAAAGTAATTATAAAATTGCGCGACAAAAACCTCCAAGTTTGCCTCTTTCTCTCTTTCCCCTTTTCTCGTGATTTCATCTCGTCGAGCTAACGAGCGGGAAACGCATTCTCGTCTCAGAGGAAGAAGCTACTATTAACTGGAACTAGCAATCCCTCCCAACCAACCAAACAATTCCAAATCTTCCTCTTTATCATCATCTTCCATTGTTATTAATATTAATTATTTTTTGGCGTGTATGAGATTTTGTGTACGTTTTCGTTTGTTTGGGGGGTAAATGGGCTTCATAGCAACGGGCTTCATATAAATTTAGAAATATAACTAAAAATTATCATTTCCTCTTATATGAAAATGATAATATTATAAAAGCATTGAAATGGATATGTGAAAATCTAAAGAGGTTTCTATAAATAGACTAACAGTCCAACCAAATCTGGATCTGACTTTATATGACCCAGATGGTGAACAATTCATTTCCTTGTAAACGAACTTGACAAAGCAGAAATGCAAATAAGCAGTTTCCAAGGAACTCCTTTAGAACTTGAGTACAGTAGTAATAGCATTTTATATGTTTAAGAAATTAAAGCGTCTGAAAAGTCAATTTTTATAAAACTTACTGATCATTAATGGAGTGTTGTCGCATGTGGGTTTGTGAACTTTTTTTAGGTATAATAATAAATAATGGGTGATTTTGATGGCGTTGAATTTGGTGTATATAGTTAAGGAAAAGGTGGAAATTAGCCTTTAGCGTAATCAACGGACGGACAGTTAATTCACTTCAATATTCAAGTCATTCTTCTAAGGCATCGGGTTTCTGGTCTTGTTAATTTATTTGTGAAAATTCCACAATGCTTCTTAAATTATTCTTCATTAGCAAAATCGCTTTTTCTTAAAATCCATTGGTTTCATTATTAATGGTTTTAAACATGATATCCCTATTCTATTTATTCTGTATATATAGTTTCTAAAATTGCGTATACCAATAGAAATCTGAAACTTTATACAGACTTACAAAAGAGCTACAGTCGTCACATATCTATGGAATCAGCCTGATTATTCTGAATAAGCAATTTTATCAAGAAAAAATAAATGTGTGTTTTACACCGGTTTTACATATGATGCACTAAACAACATAAATTTTGTTTTACAATTTTATGCCTGTTATTTGCTTCACAGTCAGCTTTTTCAAATTTTTGGCTGTTACATATCTATAATAACCAACACATCCTCCGTTTTGATAAATAATGTTAAAAATTCTATTAGGGAAAGACGTTGTAAGCTTTTTTAGTATGCCATCATCAGGTTCATCTCAAACTTCTAAAATAGCTAACTTTAATTCATTGACATGTGCGTAGACCGTATGTACAATGAGTCCCCACAAGCAGGGCCATCTTAACAGGATTATGGACCAGGGTACTGGAGCCCCTACATTTTAATCCTAAATACAAATAAGATTATATATTTATATATTAATATTACGAATTTGTCGTATTTCAAATAAGTTCTCCTTTGGATTTAGGTTTGGACTGATTGCTAGTTAGTCTAGAACCTTGACTTTTTCATGTGCAAACCAAGTTGTACGATGTGGTACGAGGCATTGCCTTGCTGAAAAGTCCACTGTGGTCCTTCAATTAATGGGCTAAATGGAATCAAATGTTCTTAAAGGATATTTTAGTATGCATTTGAATCCAATCATCCTGAAATGAAAACGAGATCTGCCTTTCCTCCAAATCCAAAACCCACCCAAACCATCACTGAGCCACCGCCAAAGTTCCTCCTGAATTTAGTGCGAGGTTCTTTACGTAAACCGTCCAATCCATCGAGATTGAACCTCTTTTCGTCGGAAAACCCAACGGCTTTCCACTCAGATGTCCAGAAAATAGCTGTTTTTGCCCACTCCAAACGGGCGGCCACTTGGTGACGGGGTTTCAGTTGAGGCTTTTGGTTAAGTTTTTTTGTACTGGGCATGTTGATTTTCATGAAGACTTCTCCAAATAGTCTGTTTGGACATGCTTGTTGTAATTCAGATACAATTCATCTTATAGAATGTGGCTTGTGGTGGCTAAATGGAAAATCCTTCTGAGTTTCCAAACACTTATAACGTCTTCCTTACCTTTCGCTTAATCTTGCTGTAGTCGTCACTTTTTTTTAATACATTGTGGATGGCTTTTTGAGATCTTTCTAACTTCTTCGCTGTCTCCCGCTGAGAACGTCCTTGGCCATGGAATTGATAAATTTTTCTCACAGATTCGTTCAACATAGATCCTCCTGGCATTTTGGTAAATTGTTTTGTAAAATCTTATAACACTTGTTTCCTTCATGGAAGAATTATTCTGGAGTAAGCAATCTATTTCCTTTTTTTTGTTTAGTTTTAGGGTGATTCCTTAGATATGTGACATCTAAAAATATGAAAATGCTGATTGTGAAGCAAATAATTGGTATAAAATTGTGAAACAAAGTTTATGTTAATTGTTCAGTGGATTGTATGTAGGGGTGTAAAGCACACATTTATTTTATTTTAATAAAATTGGTTTATCAGAAAAATCTGGCTGATATGTGATGCACTGTACATTACAACTATCTGACTCGGAAAAGGAGTATATTTAATGAGCTTTAATTTTAAAATATTGCTAAAATGCACTAGTTAATATGAATTACTTTATGATAATTTTATTTAGACAAATCCACGTTGAAGAATATCTAATTTTCATTAAAATATACCATCTTCTACATGTTTTGATTCGTTATCGAAATATTCTTACATTAAGAATTTAACATCAGAAAACTTGTTATTCATTAAAACCTTTATATATGGTCAAAGAGAACAGAAATAGAAGGAAGAAGCATCTCTTTAAGGAAACTGAATAAACCAGTTAGAACCATTCATATGATTATAATGCCTTATTCGCATCAGTTGATCTTTTGCGTCATGTTCTGAAACTGGATAAACTGGATAAATTACGACAAGGGTAAGCTTTTTTAAAATCCTTAAAAATAATCAGGAAATATTAAACCTATAAATGTATCGTAGCGAATTTATTTTCTCTTTGTCTGAAGACTTCTGTACACTTCGGTCGAAAGGAGAGTTGCACCGAAAGACAGGGGCAAGGACAAGTGTACGTTGGCAGGAAAGCATCAAAGGAGGAGGGGGTTCTATTTCAAAAGAAGGAGTGAAAACAAAACACGATTACACCTTCAATTTTCTCAAATCACATTGTCGAAGAGAATAGAGGTATAGAATTTTCGTATCATTGAGTTTAATTCCACCTTAATCACATATATATACCTATTCGTTCATTTTGTCTGTCATTTGAGGCGGTAAATGTTAGTGTTGAGAGGACGTGACTCCTCAGAATTGTTTACCTTTTCATCACGGTGACAAAAGAGATTTCAAAAGGTCTCGTTGTAATGATACACTACCGGAACAAAGACGCGATTTGCTTTTATACTTCACGAGCCACAGAACAGGAAACAATCTCTTGTTATTATTTTACACTCTCTTGATGTCTACGGCTTTTTTTTTAGATCGTATTAATTTACGATGACATGAACTTCCAAATCTTGAATTTTGCAATGTTTGCCGCTGAACTTGTCTGCTCCTTATCTCGTTTCCACTTGAAGACTACTCAAATGACAATTCACAGGAGGACGGAAGCAAATGAAATCCTTTTATATATACAAAGAAAAAAACTATAGACTTCCCCATCACCACCGGCTTTACTAGTATATCATGTTTATTACCTGGATTGATAAGATGTGATGAAAGATACAGGAGTTGAATTTCAATTCAGCAGAGAATTATGGTGTAATACTTGTAAAAGATTTTAAGGGCAATATATTTCTCTGGTCAAAATCTGTCCCGTTCAAGTTTATCTTTTTCCTTTGATGTTGATCTTCAGTTTATCGTTCCACTCGGCGGGTCAGTGGCCGTTTGTAAACGCTTTTATCGGTTGTATTCCTATAAGGGAAAAATAGAGAGAAAGCGAGAGAGAGAGCAAGAGCAAAGAAGGAACCTATTTGGGAAACGTCATGACCCAACGACCTGCTGGCAATGGAAACAGAAATTATTATTTTTTTTTTGCTTGACCTTTTTGAAGGTCGCACTCATCTTGGCGGTCAATTGTACATCTTATTTTGGATCCCTCCCATCACCACCACCATAAATGGTCGAATTTTGATGTGCTATAATTGTATCGCCAAAAGAAGTTGCTTCATTTTTTTCCTCTTCTCTAAAATTCGCCAAGACTTTCTGACAATCTTCCCTCTTCTTCTCTCCTTTTCGTTTGACTTTTTTTTTTTTTTTAATTTTAATTATGATTAATACTGTAGATAAAATAGTTTGATTCTAAGGCTTTCTAATTATAGGTTATAGAATTCGTAAAAGATGAATGCATTCATCCAGTGACAAGAGATTGGATGATATTGGGGCAATTATTTCGAACGCTTTAGTGCTTTCAACCATGGCAGCTGCGGGTGTTGAAAATCGACAAAAAATTACAGTCTCTTTCTAGGTTGTCCATCGATAGTAGCATGAATAAATTAAGGGCATGAAATAAAAAAAAATTAAGAAATCTCAGAGGATAATTCTTGGGAAAATGGTCTGAGATCTGCAAAAACTTAATTTAATCAAGAATATGTAGATCATAAGAATTTGAGAAAAAGATCACTGCTCTTTAATAAGGAACGCGTGTATTTTTTTCGCTTCTTGAATAAAAAATTTCTGAATAAAAGAATTTTAAATCAAGTTGGCTTTAAAACTACATTTTAACCGAAAAGAATAGTTTTTGTATGGACATCTCTTTTTACGTGGCGAAGAGAGCTAGGATTTGGAAAGAATCTGCAGTATTCATTCGTCTATGTAGATTTAATGTAAATTTAAAATAAAAGAATTATACACATAAAAAAGAGAATTTATGAAGGTGGAATCTAAATTATTTTATACAATTTTTAAAATAATTACTGCACTGGAATGTCTATAAATATTAAAATTTTTAACGATATTAAAGGAACACGTGCACATAAATTTCTTGTTCGTTTTCATTTAAGTCAGAATTAATTAGCACAAAGCCATAAAAGCAAACTTGCTTCAAATAATAAATTTTTTCGGAGTTTCGTCATCCTTCCCTTTTACGGCCTCTCCTCGTGTCTCGACTTCATTAGGTCGTTTCCGCAGATCAGGCACTTGATTGACAAGAGATTGGAAGGAAAAAAAAAGAATACTGGTGGGGTGAAGAGAATTATAAAAAAAAACAACAATTCTGGAACTCTTTTTCTTTTTTATTTAGGTATTCTGTTTCTGAAGAAGAAGTGACATGACACCGCTTAACGAGGGAAGGTAGGGAGATCGCAAAGTATCTGATGTAAAACGAAACTGAAAAAAAAATTTCTGGGACCTCATGACAGGATTCAAACATTGTGTTCAAATTGACTTCATTAAAGGCTCGTTTGTCTCTCGGGGATTCTTAAAAGGTTGGTGGGTTTTTAGTGAGAAAGCTGCTGGGGAGGAGCTTTTTTTTTTTTTTTTTTCAAGGTGATTAAAATTTTTGCAAATACGAAAGCTTGAATTTATAACAGGGGCGCATGATTAGATAAGCAAATGAAAACAAAGCAAGATGTTCCGCTTGAAATATATTTTTTTCCGAGTGAATGGAGGAAGAAGCTGTGCAAATTATTTTTGCTTAAGGCATGTTTGGAAAAATCTTCCAGAATGCTCTTCAAATTCATTGAGACATATATAAAGATAAGACATTTTCATTTCGGAACTCGCTTAATTTTAATTGTCTTTAAATAAAAATGGATATCCCAATTTACAGAAGAAAAGGTGTTTCATAGTGACTATTAAGTTGCATTTCGAAATGGTTTGATTCCCTGTTTATAAAAGAAAGCCTAAAATATCAGCATGTTAAATAATGCTGATCACATTTGGATCTTATTTCACAATGAGAACAGATCCGTGTTTAATTTGCACTTTATGTAATTCCATAATGACTAAACACTTTTGCAATCCCTTTCCAACCGCGTGGAGGCGATCTCATTGCACCTCCATTCTTGTTAGTGTAAATGTTGCAGGTCAGTCATCCGCTCTTTATCATAGGATATGGACATGTGAGCTTTTTCCCCGAGCTTTTCATCCTGCCCACGCTGGAAAGCTCTTTTTCGTGTCACGGGGAGGTGTTTTCAGGGTGTCACCCGATCGACGTCGAGGAGGAGGAGGAGGGAGGTTCTAGCAAAAGGGAATGCCACGGACCGCACGCGAAACGCCGCTCGCATACTAAACAACAAGGAAAGGCAACGAACTCCTCTCTCTCTCTCTCTCTCTCAGACATACACATACATGCATATGCATACACACATCACACACAAACTTACTCTCGCTTTCCCTTCTCTCTTAAGGAGACGACGGCCAATGGAGCCACTATAGTACCGATCCAATTGCTATCATTCTCTAAGTGTATTACAGAAGATCTTATAAAGATATAGGCTAAGGCTAGCTTAAAAACTAGGGGCTCGAGAAAGGTTGAGCAAGACAGGGTCTTGAAAATTATAAATGACGAACCATGCCGAACATTTGACCGAACATTCACGATCCACAACGGAAATAAGTCTAAAAAAAATAATTTAACAAAAAATAAATCAAACAGTCCAGCCGAATAATGTACAGCATAACCTTCTGGATTTGGTTGACCTTGTACGCTACCTTTCAGTTTCCTCCATTATTTATGTGAAGATTGCCTTTTGATTTACGAGTTTTTAATTCACAAGACGTTTGTTCAGGAACGGCATCAACTGCACATAAATTAAGAAAGGACTGTACGTGAATGGTAACGAGTTCAGGTGTAAAACCGAAATAAACCTCACGCTAGGCCAAAAGGAACGTGTTACTACGAGGTGTTTCAACCAATGTTAACCAACCGTGTCAAATGACCGGCCGTTAGGGATAACCCTTTTCAGAGACAACCTTGCTGGTATTGGAATATGTACCGCACGAAAGCATACATGAGAGGTTATGACAATAGAATGGCCACCGTTCGTGGTTATAAATCTTGCTATATGTCATACTTAATAATGCAAAATGCATTCAATTGCTACTGTAAATTAATTGTTTTCAATTAATATTTCACTATTGTCAAAGGAAGACCAATCATAAAATTCTCGGCCAGAAATCTCCAAAACAGGATCTAAGAAAATTGCGCTTTAGACGGTGAATTCGCTGTAGTTTCAAAATTAAAAAAAGGATTTATTTTCTCCTTCTCTCCCTCTTTAAGTATTTGAAGTTAATATTTATTACTCCAAAACTATTCTCTTTTTTTAATTTAATCTTTAGAATGATTGAGAAGTTGTTGCGAAATTATGTTCTGATGGGAGGAAAAAGCTAGTGGTTGAAAAAGAGAAATGATAATAATAATAAACTAAAACCTGTTGGACTAGAAGGGCTATGCAAATCACTCACTCCATATTACGAACAAGAAGACAGGCAATGACTTTAGGCAAGAAGGCGCATTTATAAAAGGAAAGAAGGAAGAAAAAAAACAGGCAACAAAGAGAGAGAGAGAGAGCGAGAGAGAGAGCAATAGATTTTATAAAAAAGATAAAGCTAGTCACATGATAAAAGATGACAATAATTTAAAAATAGAAGTGAGAAGATAAGAGCTAAAGTAACTTATGAAATAATATTTCAACGTTTTCTCTGGCCTGCTTCGTTGGGTGTTTTTAAAGAAGAGCCAATCTAATCATTCTTCGAAGTTGTTATTTGTGTGGTAGTTAAGGGCGTGAAACTGTTTAATCAGCTGCCTTTCCCATACTTACTAATTCAACAGTAGTTGAAGTGGAGAAAAGCACATAGGTACTGAGAAAGTAGGTGCTCTAAAACCAGCCCGTTTGTAAATTATTTTATTTATACTAAAGAATATCACTTCTCTTCAACTTTAAAAAAAATCGAAACAATAAAAAAAATACATTTTATGCTATAATTTTTTATGATAATCCTGAAGCTTTAAAACTTCAGAAATTTTGTTTAAAACCTTTGATAAAAAAAAATTATATTTAAAAAATCTACGCTAGATATGACTGTACTTTTTTGTGATATGTTTCTCATCTCAGAATTTTTATATAGCAAGTTTTCTAGAGACACGATAAATTGATGCGTTTAAAACCTTCACGAAGAAAGTCGGTAGTCTTGTCATGCACAGCAGCTTACCACTCTTTGTTATGGTCGATAGCACTTGTCAGTGTCTTTAAATTTTTCATAACAAGCCGTAGTGCTTTTAAAATTTGGAGAATGATGTCCCCACACTCATTTCTAAATATTCCCTGAACGGAAACTACGAATTTTAAATCATGCAATGTGCATTCTCCTTCCTAGATGCCATTTTCATATAGTTGAGTTGACATATTTATATAAAATATTTAGTCATCATCAACAGCAAAAAAAAATTATTTTCATTCTCATGCCGGCTAGCTTCATCTTTGAAAACAATTTTCAACTTAGGATAACGTGAAGTTAGCCAGCGTGAGACTTTTTGAAAAATAATTTTCCTTTAATGTTCATGAACAAATATTTTATCTACTTTTGATTAAACCATTATGAGGTCAATGCCTATTTTTCATTAATTTCAAAATTTAACAGTTATATGGGTTATGTTTAAAAATTTAAATTTAATTTAAACTATAATTTGAAATTTTAAAAAAAAGGTTTTAAAAAAATTTGAAATTAAAAATTTTTTTATATAAATTTGTAAAGTTTTAATGGTTCAGGATCTAAAAATTACAGCATAATTTTTTATACTTCTTTTTAAAGTTGAGAGAACTGATAATCTTTAGAATTATTAATTATAATTTACTTTAACGCATTAATTAATGTTGTCATTTTAATTTATAATAAGTAAAGCTTGAGATATTTGAGAAAAACTGCTGATTGAAAGAAAAATAAATCAACATATGAAAATGTCTCTGAAAAATCCAATACAGTAAAAATCAATATGAGAAAAGACATTATAAAGAACTTGTTGGATTATATGCTATCACCTCTTAAAAGTATTGAAAGGAAGAATGATAGAATAGACACTCAATTGAACTCGCTGTATAAAAAATAAACCAAAAAACCGCCCCATTCTGTTGCATATATTGCAATTTCAGGTAACAAATACGAACTATATCAGTAATATTTGAACTTGATGTTCATTTGCCCTTACAAAAGATTTTACACTCTTTAAACTTTGAATAGAACTATTGCATTTTTCCTTGGGGAATGCCGTTGTATAAGATCTTGAGAACGTCAATTTTTTTATCCCATAAGAGAAAACGCGTAATTTTGAAAATATGTTCAAAATGGGAGGAGATATACAAAGTTATTTTATTGCAAATTCTTAAGTGCTTTTATGACTATTGTCTCGCTCTTAGGTCAAAGGTCGCAGCAGCGCTAAGGGGAGAGAATGAGGAGGGTCTTGAACCCTTGATGAGAGGAACCTCATATATGGCGACGACGAACGCCTCCCACTGCCCGTTAAGGCGACGGCGTGAGGTGCGGGGGAGGAGACACCCGAGGGCCTTCTTGAGCAAAACCGTCTGCTTCTCTAAAGAATGAAAAAAGAAAAGCCCTTTGGTTACGCCTCGGCTGACGACGAAAAGAAGCAGCCAGGAGGAGAGAGAGAGAGAAAAAAAAACCCGCCCGCAAACGCTCACCTAACGTCGCCGTCCGAAATTAATTGTTCTCGGGAGGGGCCCCGCGGTCTTGCTCTTCTCTGAATGGGCGTCGGCCAGGGTCGTCACACACCAATTCAAGTGACCAGTTGATTACACCCTCTAAAACGTACACGTAAATTAACGTAACTTTAAACCGATTCGCGGTAACAAGTTCTCATTTGCCTTCCATTCTCCACCTACTCGAAACTTTATATTCAAACGGTGAGGAAGAATTCCCTAGGGGTTCATCCCATCGCTTTGCGGTTACTTTCTTTAAATGTTTGTGCCGCTGCTGTGAATTTGATGTTTTAATTTATTAATAAATAAAAACTTTAAGAAATCCTAAGAGGAAATAGTTTATCAAGTTTGAAATTAGCAATTAGAAAGGCGGAGAGGAACGTAAGCGAACTGATCAAACTTAATAAACAACTAGTATTCAAGGAGAAACTTCATTTGTGTTAGAAGAACAAATAATCATAAAATAAACACGCTCATTTTTTTTTTACCTCTTGAGACTTAAGAATCAACATAGTCTTTCCTTTTGAATCTTTCATTAGATTTCAAAAGAAAACGTGAAAAGACAAAGCGAGCGAAAGTCGTTATGACTCTCATTGATTTCGAAAGAGAAACTGAAACAGCTGTTAGTTCAGGGTCCTTGGATAGGGAGAGAACTGATCCAAATCCACTTTCGTGTTGAATTGAACTAAAGCCTCCGGTGATAAGCAGCAAGTGAAAGATGAAAGAAAAGATTGAAATAAAATGGAAACAAGTCGTCTTTAATGTATTTGTTTTCTATTGAATATTAAAAAAAATCTTAAGGCGTTGGCTAAGACAGTTGTCCCTGTTTTATACGCAAACAGATTGCCTGCATCTTATTTTTTCATACTTGATTAATTGGATAGAAAATGTTTAAAGATAAATAAGGTTTTATAAATCTTAACGACTAAAGTTCGTTCTTCTTAACGATTCGTCGCTCTAGCAAGATACAGTATGCTTCCATTGTTTCATGCTTCCTTTCAGTGAGCTTGTACACCATTCTAAGCGTCGCTGATTCTGCTGAGCAGAACACGGCCATGGAAACCTAGCGTCCTTATTTTCCAGCGAATGGTGATTGTACTGGCGGTACCTGAAGTGGCCATTCGGAATTCTGTAGCAAATGTTTCAGCTGAACGAATCCGACTGCATCCTCTGTCTGTCATTTTCTTTGGCCTTCCAAATCGCGGTTTCACTAACGTTATTCCTTGAGATTTCCACTTGACAATGATTTCCGTCACTCAAAGTTAAACGGTGTATTTGTAGAATGACAGAAATCTCGCGTATAGTTTTGATGCATAGGTAACATCCTATGATGGCATCAAGCTCTATTGATGCATATTATATCTATAAGGATCACAAAAGAGATCGTAAGGCATGTAAATCAGGATTTGTAATTTTGTTTTGGAGTGGTGTCCGGAAGGTTTTGATCAGATACTAATAATCCAATGGTAATGAAGGTCAACGAAAGAGGATACGTGGACTTCAATTTGAACATAAAACGTATTTAAAACTCCAAATCTTAATGGATTATGATGAAATTCGCTTAAAATTCACTTGGATTTATTAGATTCATATACAATTTTACTAAGACATGATAAAATCAAAATACAAGAAATAAAAAGCTTAATTTTTAGTTACTTTGTAATTTTGGTGGAAGTTCTAATTATTATTAAACTACTTAAAGAGAAATCAAAGTTTCATCGCACAATATTGAGAAAGTTTTTGTAAACTTTAAAGTAAATCAGAATTATTTTATCGTATTATTATTTTAAAGTCATCGTTCCTTTCTTAAAGCAGAAACAATGCAAAAAATATTCTATTAAATATTCTTATTCTAAATTAAAATACTCTCACTATACAATGTAGCTTATCGATGCTTATCTATAATCTATAATTCTCTATGAAAGCGAAAACGACTCTAAGAAGAACAGTTTTTTAAAGGGGATATGTTGAAGGAGATCGAGGGCAGTCGGGAGGTGACCCCGTTTCCTTGCATTGCTGAAAGTACGCTTGAGTGTTCCACGTCGTCATGTTTGTTTGATAATGAAGATGAACGAGTGAGGAGAAGAAGACGAGGGAATGGCCGAAGAAAACATCGTCTTTTTTTTAATTTTTTTTTCCTGTTTTTATTCCATTATGGATGGAATTGAATAAGAGTAATAAAAAGTTAAAAAGAAAAGCTCCGCTACATCTAAATCATTTTGCTCCCCCCTTGAGTCGACTCCTTTAAAATGCCTCGAAATTTAGCTTAACCATGAGAAATATTCATCAAATAACGGCACTCGATCAACCATTGTGCAACTGATAAAAGAGTTGCCAAGGGCAACGGACCCGCGGAGCTTAAAAGAGGGGAAAAAATAGTTTGTTCACGAGGTGTTCCACTCTCAATTGATTTCCACAAAGAGCTACGAAGTGCGAAGGAGAAAAAAAAATGATAGAAAATTTCCCTCACTCACCCCTTTTCTTTCCATTTTTACGAGAAAGACCGAGCCATTGTTGTAAATTGAGGAAGGTATCTGGAAAGAAAAGAAGTTTTAAAAAAAAAAAATCCCTTCGTGATCCGCTTTTCGTGAATTTGGCCAGAAATCGAACATTAAGAGGCTAGATCTTCTACACCCTCTTGTCCCGAAACCTTGGAAACGAGTTTCCTAACGGGTTGTGTTGTCACACCTGACTTCTTTTCGTGTCGCCTTCGCAATTTCAAAAGGTTGAAGGAGGAAAACGTACGATCGCCCCATTAATGAGAATGAAGGTGGGTAGAAAAAGAAGTCTTAAAACAGATCCACTCCATCTTTTGCTAATTCCTTTTTACTCCCCCTCCCCATTTTCCATTATATTGTCACTCTCGATATTTCGTAATTTAAAAAGAATTAATTGGTTCTTTTAATATTTAAAAAAGAAAGGCACGTTCTTCTATAAAAAAAAACCAACACTAGAAACCTGTTTCAATTAAGGATAATAACCCTAAAAAAATGTAGCATTTTAAAAATAGATGAAAAGTAGAAATGTTAACACGCCTATTCTCTTGTCTTTCCTGCACGGCAGGAGCAACTTCGTGCATTTCATGCATACATTTACATCCGTTCCTATTTCTTCTTCCATTAACACGGATACTACGACCAGCAGTGCTATTAACTATTTTACCCATTTTACCCATTTTTTTTTCAGGGTGAAGTTTTATTCTTTCATTCTTAATGAATGGTTGTAATCGTAATATGGAGAGCAAGGGTGGAGCTTTAGACAATGGAGAGGCACATGCGCAGTCGTTAACCTAGTTCACCCAACTGAAGCGGAAGAAGCGTCTACTTTTCCAGGTAGGAAACATAGATTTCAGAGAGATCTTATTTGTTTGAAATGAACAAATTTTGTCAGGCCACTGGCCACCGATTACACACTTGTTGCTCCACCCACGCAAATTCTTTTTTTTTTTCGGTCTATCAACGCCTAGAATTATTGCGAACAAGACCGGGGACGAATAAAGATATGATGTAATAAAATGTGTATGAAATGGAACGACGGATTTAATAAATATTGGAAACCAACTCGTTTTCTTTAGTTTCCTTAACGTATTTGATTGAGAAATGCTGCTAAAGAGGAAGCAACAAAAAAAAAGAAAAATTTGGAAATCTTGTTAAGGATAATTTTGAAATGAAT
This sequence comes from Rhysida immarginata, assembly GCA_023313115.1. Taxonomy (NCBI): domain Eukaryota; kingdom Metazoa; phylum Arthropoda; class Chilopoda; order Scolopendromorpha; family Scolopendridae; genus Rhysida; species Rhysida immarginata. Next base: position 271,791 of record JAHWFO010067154.1, read on the forward strand.
AATTAACATAAAAGGCTACATTTTCTTAAAGGTACATCATAAAAGTTATGCCTCTTTTAAGAACTGTAAAATTTGAAAGATTCAAAATCCTAGGAGTGAACAGACAGAGAAATGACGTCATTTGCATTACGGATGGCGTGACTCACGAGAAAAAGAACGTCCGTGTGGGTTTGGTAAAAATTTGTTTCATTTAAGGTTGTTTACCCACCCTGGAATAGATACGTTTACATTTTCCTGTTCTCGAAATGTACTCTTCTAAACCTCATTCCTCGATCATTGAGGTCTTGGAAGAAACGCAAATGGGATTGTCTTGAGAAAACAAGTCAGGGCCAAAGAACTTCCAGACTGGTCTTCAAAAAAACCATTTCGGAAAGAAAAGAAGTTTGCTCTTCATGGCGAGGGGAACTTAATCCGCTTTGGACTTGGAAAAATTTCATCTAATTTGGCTATCACTGTTGAGAAGACTGCAAAAGCGAAAGAGTATTTTGAAAGTGAAGGGGTTTTTTTTTTGTTCTCTTTTGTATTCGCCTTTTTTTCTGGTTTTTATGAACTTCATGTATTATTCATAATCGACCCACGCACGTTACATAGACCCACCAATTTATTCCCCTTTTCTTCGTAATCTTTCCATTAAAACGGATTTTATAGATTCTTCGAAATCATTAGTTTCATTTTTTTGTTAATGTAACGGGAAATTGTTTAATTTATGAAAAAAAAAAGGAACAGGAGAGAAGATAATCTTCCACTCGAACCTATTACCCGAAATAAGCGTTGCAGATTTCAAGTCGAGATTTCCGTCGCTGGAGTACAGATCAGAGGGTAATTTTAGTCTTTTCCTCAAACCCTCCCTCCCTAATTGCTCCTCAGGCCGAGGAGTCCTTCTCTTCGTCTAGACGTTTGGATTCGAGCGACTTTCACAAAAACCCAGACTGGCCAGTGGAATATATAATTGAATGAATAAGCTAATCTGCACTGTTAGCCTGATAACCTTGCAATGCTAAATCCCTATAGCCAATTCTTGAAATAGAGTCAAGACGAAGGGAAAAGTTTTTTTCCCTCCCTTTCTACGTAGGCTCTAATGATGACGATGATTTTAATGCTCAAGCACGACCCAGGTTACGAATTCCTGCGGTTATTTATTATTTTTTTTTTGAAGAATTTAAACGGAACTGATGAGGGATGGAGTTTTCTTCTTAAGCAGGAAATTGTAGGGCAAAGTTGTAATTTTTTTTTAAAGAAAGGTTAGTAATATTTTTAAGAAAAAAAATCGAGAATTGACTGTTTCATTAAGTTGGAAAAATTATGCTGTTTTTTTAAAGCTATAAATTCAAATTTATAGCATTTGTCCAACAAATGATAGTTTTCGTTGAGGTTATTATCTTCATATATTTCATAGCGAGCGGGAAACAATCTTTAATAGAATACAGGAGGAGGGTATGACTATGCCAATATCTAGTTCAAAGAGCACCGTTCTGTGGTCAAAAAATGCCTTAGTTCTTGCTGTTCTTTGTTTATATATATGATGTTATAATTAAAATGTAATTAAACCATGTTATGTTTTTTTCCTTCTAAATTTTCTATTAGTGTTTTCAGTAGGGTTGTCAGTAAGAAACACTCAACCCAAGTTGTATTTGCTCTCAGGACCTTTTGAAAGCTTCCATAATAAATTATAAAGTGTGTATATGCGCATTTTTCTGTGAACATTTTGAACACTTTATGGGCTCATCTGTTAAGCACAAATCAGAGAAATTAATTAAAGTTTGTATATGTACGTTGTAGCAGTCGTACATATAAACGTATAATCCTGAATTGTCACATTTTAGCTTCGTAAAGTGCATCTCTTATATTATTCCTTTTAAGTTGAACTGATTATTACGAAATTATTTTCAAAGCAGAAGTACTTATTACATGAAGAGTCAGCACAGTCAGCAAACAGTTCACTAATAAATATGCAGAAACGGTTGTTGAACAAATTCCTGCTACACTTTTTTTTTATACAAGAAGAAAATATAAGTGGTTGGTATGCTGGTCTTTGGACAGCCTATTGGCGAAGAAGAATGGCGTAGGTTGTTTTATACTTGTTCTATCTATATAAGGTATCTCCAGAGGCGGGAGAAGTTCTTGACCTTTTTCACTGTGGCCGGTGGCCAATCGCCGTCAACCCTTCGGGTCAGCTGGTGACGAGCCTGAGAAAGATTAATTAAGGCAATGGACACGGGAATTTTTGAGCTCTTTATTTATCAAGCCACGAGTTAACTTGTAACCTCTGGTTAGCGCAGGTGAGGTCAATCTATTGAAATACATAAGACGAATTCAAAGAAAGCCCATGAGGGGGAAAAGTTCCATTTAAACTTGGAATGTTCTCGTGAAATGCTTTTATCTTTTCACTGATGCAGGTGAAAGAAACCGTTACGGGAGCATCAGCGAAATTAATATGTTTCTAGAATTGTTCCGCATTTATCTCCAGTGATGGTGTTGAAGATAAGACTTTTTTTATTGTCTTGAAAGAAAGAGTAAGGCAATTAATTTTATTAGCTTGAATTCCATGGAGATTTTATATCGCGCGCTTCTTTCCGTCTGGTTTCAAGAAGACTTATCGGTCTTTGGGGCCAAGAAGATGGGGAGGAGGAAGCTCTAAAAAATCCGGCGTGAAATTCATTTAAGGATGCTACACTTGCAACCAAAACACCAAAGAGTCATAAACCTCTCGCTCGCTCTCTCTCTCGGCTTTCTCTCTCTCTCTTTCTCTTCTTCACTCCACTTTCGATCGAGTTCGCAAGAGCGATCTGATTACTGGAGTGGTAAGACGGTGGTGGGAGGAGGTTTGAGGAGGAACCCTTTGTTCACCCGGATGGATTTTGATCTCAAAGTGAGTTGAAATCCTAACGGGAGAGCGAAGGCCATAGTCACATGGCACGACCTTACTCCGGATTCGAGGCACCACCGGTCGTCGAACAATGAATTTGACCCACAGCTCTTCTATCCTGAAACGGGATGCAGTTCAAATAAAAAAAAATAAAACATCCGAGAAAAAAAATAACCAAGGCAATAAAGGAAAAAGGAGATGGGGCGCAAAAAAATCCGCTGAAGAATTATCTGTATTTTTTTTGTTTTTTGTCTTTTATATCCTCCTCATCGGAAATCTACAAACCTTAATTGCTCGATACCTTATTTAGATATTTTAAGAGACGTTGGCTTTTGTAAGTCACTTCGTGAAATAATATTCTGCATTAAAACACTATTTTCAACACTAAATTTTAACAAGGTAAATTCAGAATTGTCATTTCATTCAGATTGTCGTCTTCAAATTAGACGTCATTTATGCAGTTTGTTTAAACGGAATTAACTAATTGCATTTCAAGATGAATAATGAAATCAGTTTTGCCAAATATGTTAAAGGGCCACTGGGCCTTTAAGACGGATAAAGATCGTGACTACATTATTCTTTTAATGGCGTGTACTGATAATTTTTCATCAATATGGTAATTGTTCTTGGATGACATCAGATGAAAGGAATATGCTGCTAGCACATGAAAACAAATAATGCGTCATAATTTGCATGTAATACCTCGAGAAGGAAATTCTTTATTCACACGCTTTTTTTTTTGAGTTGAGATAATTTTTCCTCTTTTATTAGCTTTGTTTGTTTTTCTTCTTTCATAATCCATTGAACTTCGCGAAGAAAATTCGTAAACGCACACAATATACTTTAAAATAAGCTAGATATTTCAAGCTGGATTCTGCACGAAGACGATGTCTACGTTGAACTTTTCATATTCTTTGGAAATAAAAGAATTCCTTTCCATGCTACTTTTTTTTCCTCCTGACGAAATTCCATTTTTTGACTCCTTATGTGAAATAAATAAATAAAAAAAAATAATGCAAACTATAGAGAAGAAAAATGGAAGAAGAGGACAGGAGGCTAGACCTGCGGCCACTCGAGAATTCCAGGAAAAACCGAGCCACCGATAAAAACGAGCATTTTGCAAGGCTCGCTTCGCCCGCGGTGGTTCCTCGGGAATGACACGGACCGCGAGGCTAAGGGGACACGGAAGAGAGCCTCGGGAGCAAAGGTCACGACCACATCACGTGCGAAGGAAGGAAACTCACGCACTGACACACACGTCAAATTCACAGCAGCGACTAATTTCACTTTGACCCATTCGCCGTCTATGCTATTGAGTTCAACACCATTGGGCCTTTTTCGATGACTGATCTTTCTGATGACAAATTATTAATCAAAAAAATAATTTTAAATTGGAGAAAAGATGTATTCAAACACGTATTTTTATTTGAGGCAGGGATGACGAGCGAAGTCTAGAGCATTAACACTGTCGCACGAAAACCAGCAACAGGTGGTTTTCCGTTATCATGTTAATAACAGAGGAAGAAGCCAGTTCATTAATCTGATGTAGACAAGTGAAAAACATTTGGTGTAAAAGTGAAGCGATGGTCTTGAATTCCAAAGGAGAACCATTTCTTATACACAAAATGAAGGGGAAAAACTCCTCGTTGGTTCACTGAGTTGTGACTTCTAATAATAATAATAATAATAATAATAATAATAATAATAATAATAATAAAATCATGTCCTACCTTTGGCATGGGCCGTCGCTAGAAGTAGGAAGAGCAGAACCATCGGCGGCGCGAGGGCGCTTATCCGGTCGGTGGCTCTAGTCATGGTGGCACTCGGACTCCGATCCTCGTGGCGAAGATCATGCGAGGAAAGGAATATAGCCAAGAAAGTTCGTCCCCTTCTAGACAGTCCTAATGTCGACCGCCATCGCAAAAATCGCCTCCCAACTCCGGTGAAACTGGTCGACAACACGAGTGAAAGCAGAAGTGAACGAAGTCTCGCTCGCTCTGTCGGTCCTGTGGAACTGGTGGGGCTAGGGTTCAGTGCGCAGGCGCCGTAACAAATTGCCCCGAGGGGGAAGCCCTTCTTCATTCCGATTGAGAGTAGGTAGGATTGCCCCCTTCTTTGGTCGTCGTGAATCAGCTGAGAGAACTGACGTCAGCACTTGGAAACGACATTGAGAAACGCTGAGAAGAGAGAAAAGGACCTTAAACAAGCCTGAAACAAGAATTGATAATTTATCCTTCAAGCATGATAATAACAATTTTCCCAAAAGCCCATCTTAAAAATCCGTAATTGTTCCTCTCCACTTTTTAATAGTTGATACGGTTTAGGAAATGAATTACAGCAGTAACGCTAAAGGTCTGGATCAAAATTTTGATTGGAGAAAGCGAGATTCCAGTTATTTCATAAATTAACTTAGTAATTCTTAAAAAGTGACAGCTATTGGAATGCAATTGGATTGATTTTCTATTTAACCAACATTTTTTTTCTAAACATAATTATATTTATCTAACCTGTATAAAAATAGTTATCGAAAATTAAAGTAATAATAAATTTAATTTTAACTTATTTGAAAGATACGAAAAGGCTCCAACTTCATTTTAAAATCACTTCTCTGTGGACAATTAACAATAAAGAGCAAAGGAACAATAATAATAATTTATTATTATTAACACATGGGTTTGAAGAGAAGTGTTCTTGGCTATGTATTGGCAAACTCCCCTGATAGTTATATGTATCTGTTACATAATTGAAAAAATGTGACTTAAGTTAATTTTTCTAGACATAAACGTACATTAATTTTTATTTAACTTGCCATTCCGGTTAATCAAGTCCTGGATAAGCGAGAATCCAATATACGTTTTACATCATTAACCTTCATTTGTACAGTGTACTTTAAAAATTCGTTTTTATTTGAATGAAGCTGACAGATGGACGAAACATAAATATTGTTTTAATGTAAATAAGTGTTATTTTAATTCAAGAAAATACATGTAAAAATTTTAATAGCAAAAAATTTTCCCTCCATTTTAACATTTGCATTAGATGACGTTATGAATGTGCAGGAGGAACTCGTTTTTGTTGTTCTTTCCTCTTGGGCACTCAGGGTAAACAACTCTAACACAAAAACAGGTATTCCAGCAAGGGAGAGTTTTTAGTATTCAGGTGAAAAATAAGTTCATATTCCATTTAGAGATTGCCTTTCTTGTTGGAGAATGCTATTAAGGATTTGAATTACCTTTATTTTTTTTTAATAATGCGTTTTATTTATTAACAAAAAAACAAAACAAAACAAAAAAAAAAAACATAGCTTGATAATTAACGAGTATCGGTTGTTTAAGCTTTTTTTTTTTTTTAATAAATGAAAAACGGTCTACTTAGATTCAAGTAAGTTGAATAAGAACAAAGAAATTTTGAGTGGAGAATATAAATCAGCCCAAAGTAACATTATACGAAATTTAAAATACTAATTGAAATTCAAAAGGCATCAAGTTGAATGAATGGTTATTTATAGGCAACGGCAAGTTTTTTTTTTTGGCTGCTTTTATCAAATTTCTTATGATTAGTACGAGCGCATATTGAAAAATATGAATCAAGGTTAGAGGTAAACTTACAGATTAACTTAATTGCTCTGTTTCTTTTATTAGCTTTCTAAACATTAGTAGAATTTTAAGAAAATAATCTACCTAATAAGGTGGGTGGTGACTGAGAAATTCATAAAATGATCGTATCTGAATAATATTTATTTATGATCAAAAAGTTAACTTTTCTTCATTTTTAAGCTATGCTGTAAGGGCCTTAACTTCATTGTCTAAACTTTTGTAATAAACAAATCACATACAAACAAAGACTCTTAGTCGGATCCATCTTTTAGAAGATTGAAAAATTTTGATCAGAGTTTAAATGCGATCCGTTAATTACGGTCACTCCCAAATATCCGTTAATTGCAGCCACTTACAATATTTGTACTTCTCGAGTTAATCTCAGCTGAGTCAAGAAATTTAAATTAAACCGAGTATGATCATTACAATAATAACTGTAGACACAAAAAATGACCATGACAAGTAGATCAAGACTAGTTTTTATTTTCTCAGATATCAAGTAACAAATTGTGAAAAGCTGAGTTTTGTTAATTTTATTGTTTAAAGATAATTTGAGTACAAAACAGCCATGAGACGGATTTATGGAAGAAATTAATAATTTTTATGTTCTTTGTTAATAAGAAATTTGATTAATTGGCATTATACTGTTGATTGAGAATAAGGTTTTATAACTAGGTGGATAATAAAACATCATTCGATTCACTGATTGGCATCTGAGTTTATAATATCTTCACTCATAATATCTTTCTATAAAGGTAAATTTTTTCTTTAATTTATGTGTTGCTCTTACTATATCCTAAACGAGATCTTTCAAAATACGTATGCAGACGTAGTAAAGAGAGCAGGTGTTATTATGAATTGATTATATTCTACCACCTCTGTATGGATTGATTCTACTATCGTAATAATTTATCAGAGTAGGAAGATAAAAAAAATAAAATTCACATGATTTATTAGAAAAATCTTTGTGAGACCTTTTTGCCCGTAAAATAAAGACTAATAAACAGAAATAAACATCCAATTATGAAATACATGTATGTTTAAAAAGCACACTTAAATCTTTTTTAGAGCTCGAATTTGCATTTTTCCACACTGAAGCGCAAGATTATATTAGAGCAAGTAATCATCTTGGTTCAACGACTTGATAAAAGTCCTTGCAATATCTTAGAAAACTTACATCTTTTTTGTGCTTATTTTCTGCAATAAATAATAAAAAAAAGATGAAAATTTAGGATGAAATAAATCGCTTTTTCGTTTTCTAGCAGCTCTTTTGCATTGATATTCATTTATTTAAATCATCCCGTGAAGAATATTTATTATACACTGAAGTGGCAAAAGAGTTTTTCTCTTTTCCTTTTCTTCCAAACTTGTTTTATTTAATATACGAGTGTAACTTGCCTTCAAGTCGTTGACTTGAAGGGTTTTCGTCCCTCGTTAATTATGCGTATTGTTTTCCACTGTTATACGAATTTCAGCACGAAATAAAGATGGTTCTTCAAATAGAAACGTCGTCATTTCTTTAACGGAATCGTGTCTTCATCTGATTATTCAATAAATGTTATCGAAATCGAGTCGTGATAGAACAGATTAAGGCCAACTGCGCGCAGCACCATTGAATTGTTTCCTCTATTTTTATCCCTCTCTGATAAGGTCGGTTTAATTTATTTTTTCCTGATCAAAGACAATCGAAGTTAAAATAATAGGATTTGATAAATGAACAACTTTTCATTACTTGTTTATTGGCCTGAGTGAAAGATATATATTTTTTTTTAATTTTTAAATTTATTCGCTCACACCAATAACTACGTCAGGAAGTGAATTCAGTCGAAATTTTCTTATCCTGTACGAGACAATGGAAGGTGAGAAAAATTCTGTGGGTAGGAAAAACACCTGCAAATGGAAAGAAAAAAAAACAAGGACAATGCGGAATATATTAATATTCGGGCTGAGAAGTAAAAATAGCTTCCTCTCGTTCCTCGTAGAAAATTCATTGTAAAAATTTAGAAATCGTTACATTCGTAATTTTGAAGTTAGCATTATGAAAAATGTTACAGGCCCGTCAGTAGATTCAATATAAAAAAGCCGCTACTATTTTCTTATTTTAGCTTACAATGAAAATATTTCCGTTTCACTGAGCGCCACTATAATATATCTAGGAAGTCCATAGCTTTCACAACTATGTAGGTGGAAGACACTGATATTGGATTAGTAAGAAAATTATATAAGAGATGCCATCATTTAAAACATATAATTTTTAATTGGACTTTTTTGTTGTATGTTTCGTAGCCATATTTCTCGAGAACTCGTAATAACGTGTAGCTGTTTTATGGTTTCTCAGAACAATTTTGTAAATGCACATTTCGGATTATTAAGAAGATTCAAATGAAGCCTGTCCGAAGGGTTCTGTATCATTTATAATCTCCTTATTAAAGCCATTCAAAAGATGCACCGTCACCATTGAGACATGTGCACTCCACTTTGGACCCCAGATGCCGGATGTTTTAGTCGTAAAATCCCGTAGTTGATGAAGACCTAGCGAATTGTTAATACTTAAATGTCTATATACTGTAATAGATTCGAAGAAATGGTAATCGCGAACCTCTGGTGTTTAATTGTTGTTGGTTGATACATGTCGGCATGTTGTTCATTGCATGGAAGGTGATGTTATTTTATTCTCTTTTCTCATTCTGTAGACAACGAATCTATTGCTGTGAACAAAGCATTATTATTATGTGTTAACGTTTTTTAAGCTTGTATCATCATAAGGGATTAATACTTCCCAAGCCAGTTTGAAAGGCTCTCGTATAGATTTGCTTATCCGTCTCTATCTTAATATACAAATCGACAGAAAATGCAACACTTAACGAAAGTTAGCATATAAATAGACAAATAGGGAACAAAGTTGCGATTTCCTTTCGGAAGTGCTAAATGAATGCTTTTATACCAAAGAGATAGTATAATGTAGCACGAGTTGATATGCGTTATGATTTCCAAGTTGGGGTATCATGCAACAATACGACGTGGCATCGACTGGAACAATTCCCGACTCCTGCGGGATCGCTAACTATGCGGCGTTGATTTGTGACCAAATTTAACGATTGTATGCACCAAGATGGGTTGCAGCATTACAGTAAGTTACTGTCGTGCTTTCATTGTATACAGTTCACACAGTGATCGCATCGTGTCCATATTCTCATCTCCATGACCACGACGCGATCTCAGTTCTCAGTTAGACTTTTTGCTGGACAAGTTATTGTATCCTCACGTGATGGGCAATGGTCGGAGCAAAAAAATATTCCATCCTCTATTAATCTACTGATGGTTGTTATATGCCGTTCAGTTCCCACAGGATACGACGTTGGTGACTACGACATTTAAGAAGTCTTTCAAAGCGATGATTTATTTTTCATATATTAAAAATGTATAGATGAAAATAAATTCTACCAATCGGATGCAAAAACTCACGATGACTTCTTGTAGATTCAAAAATTGGACGTTTGCTAGAGGAATTCTGCACAGATGTTGACTTTCGATGATCTCATGCCCAGATGGTAAACAAGCTCTCATAGTCGGATGTGGGGGGTATACTGAAACTTTTATAAATTATTTTTTTTCATCTACATAATAGCTATCTTACCATCATATTTGACTAGGAGTGTTATCACCTAGACATGAGTTCATCGAAGGTCAACATCTGTGCAAAATTCCTCTAGTAAAAGTCTCCAGCGTTTGGATCTACAGGAAGTCATCGTGAGTTTTTACACCAAGTGGTCAAATTTATTTTCATCGAATTCAAAGTACGTTCCATCTGTACATTTTCATTATATGGAAAATACATGTACAAGGGTTGTTCAAGGTTGACCTAGACTTTCGCGCATATAAAATCGAGAAATAACTCTATCATATTACTTTTTTCAGGGAACGTTACGTAATTCTTTTTGAGTAACTCGCGATTGGCATGACGTACTTGACGTTCGGCATGAGAAATGATAAATGACGTTCGGCATTACATACTTGAGTATCTCGCGTATTTGACGCATGCGTAACATCTGCAGCAAACATTACAGTAATCAGTATCTCTGTAGCTGTGGGACAGCGGTTTATCTGTCCGGAACTTCAGATATTTATTAAGCGGCCCAAACAAATGACAATCACTGTGAGTCAAGCCTGGACTGTAAAGGGTATGGGGCAACATGCCCCGGCCCATTTTGGCAAGAGTTGCTGCTGTCAAATTCGCCGTGTGAGGTCGGAAATTGTCATGGATAAAATGACATTTCCGGACAACATCCCGGGTCTTTTCTCGTAAATGGTGTTGCGTACGGCACCCTGAAGCAATTTGGAGTAACCATTGAGTGTTAAGTGTGATAAATAATAATAATTATAAACTGGAGATAACCTCCAAACACAGGTAATAATTTTTCGATTGAAAAATGGAAGGAAAAATTCTGCCACCTGGATTCGAACCAGGAACCTCGACTATCATAATCGACGCATCTACCAATTGGCACAGCTACCTTGTGACAGCTTGGCTGTTCGGGTGTCTGCGATAACCCAATTGGTAGAGGCGTCGACCATGATAGTCGAGGTTCCTGGTTCGAATCCAGGTCGCAGAATTTTTCCTTCCATTTTTCAATCGAAAAATTATTAAGTGTGATACCTTTATCAATAATGGCTTGTTCAACTCGTGCGATGTTCACTGGTGTGACTGCAGTCGGACAAACGTGTCCATGCATTGCATTTTTACCATTTTTTTTGTCCTTCGCCAAACTGATTTTAGCAGTTGTATATTCTTGCCCGTAACATCGTTTCTTCCCCATACTGTGCTTGAAATTTTCTCAAAATCACAACAGGTTTAACTTTCTCCTTCACAAAAATAATTGATCATACACTGCTGTCCCACAGCTACAGAGACACTGCTTACCACAAATACGTCATGCCGATCACATTTAAAAAGCTTTACCTGAAAAAATAATATGCTAGAGTTATTTATCGATTTTATATGGGCGAAAGACTAGGTCAACTTTGAACGACACTTCTATCATTATGACATCACATCATATCATCATTTTAGATTATTCTACTTTCCGTTTTCAACTTAAGAATCTTTCAGAGTGATTTACCTATACACTGGATATCTGTACAAAACTTAGCTACAATGATAGGCTTTCTGCTTTTTTTTTTTTTTCGTGCACGTGATACGTGATTGTTCGAAACTACATTCATTTATATAGTGCGGCCAAAAAATAGGCCATCCCATTTGGTAGGGCATCAGTGTCCGTTATTTTTACCAGAAGAAAGCCATCAGTGTCTCCCATATTACAGTACGAACCCTTCTATATGGGCCTGCGGAGTAAGCTCTAAGTCAAGGACAGACATAACATTTACTCGGTCACCCTTCATATAAGAGAAGAATGCTTTAAGAGTGGACATCTCTGGATAATAGAAGACTGGAAAAGTTTCATTTTTATGTGAATTAAGTTTCCTCTAATTCTGTGTGGGTGCTTACGGAAGATATGGCGAGATAACTGGCAAGGATGCATGTAGTGTAATGGCTAAACTAGCCCCCACTGTAGAAGGTCATAGATATAAGCAATCCTGCCCAATCTTGGGAACATAAGTAATTAATTTAAAGAGACGTCTTTTAATAAATAGTGTAATAGTTTTTAATTTAAAATTATTTTATCTATAATACGATAAATAGGTGAAATCAGATGTTCGATTCCAACACACGTAATGAATAAAGAAATGGGCGTCTGTATTCTTGATTGTCCGTTTTGCTTCAATTAGAACATTTTATTACCGAGATAACCCAACTATCTCCCTTGACCAATTACCATAAGGTGAATTAATACTTTTTTATTGGTTTATCTATCGAAGATTTTTTTTACTTAATAATTTAAAAGTTTTAGTCAATCATTTAAACTCCATTTTCTGTAGATTAAAAAACGTACTAAAACTATCATGTATGAAAGAATATTTTAGTTTTATCTTTCTAATTTAACAAGAGTAATCGAAATGAACGAGTCATTATATCTTTCTTTGACACTAATGGCATTTTATCGTTCTCTCCCCTCCGAAAATAAAGTCGTACGCACAAATTTATTTCATTGGTGTTGATGAACATGTTAACAACCTCTGCGAATTGGTATTAGGATGTAATAGGATACGAGATTTGGTGAGTATGGTTTCTGGGGGAAAGGCAGTATAGTTTTCTGATCTACTTACAAATTGCTCATCAATGGAACGACGACGATCGCTTCGATAACGAACACCTTAATCATTCATCCCCTTAACGACGATGAAGGGAAATTGGATTTTCAGGGGTCGAATAGAATTAGTGATCAAATCAATAAAATCCATTTCTTTTCTTGATAGCTCACTAAATCTCATTTAATTGCAAATTTACCTATTGGGAATTTTAGAAGGGGAGAATCACCTTTCGGCTCTTAATTTAAACAAATGAAAATTCCATTAGATCGGCGACATGTTTTCTTCTCGTCTTCAAGTGATTCATACCCTTTTGCTTCGCAGACATTTATTGTTTTCGACACCAATTTCTATTTGTTTTGACGTCCTCGTTTTCACTCAAGGTGAATATTTAAAAAAAAAAAATATTGGGCGCAGGGTATGTTTTATGGAGACTGCTAATAATGACGTAATTGGCGATAATAAAGGACTAAGAGATGATGATCTTTTCTGGGAATAGAAAGGTGGCGTAGCCAGGGGAGGTTTAGGCAATTTTTTTCTTAGGGTTCGAATTTCTTTGCTGTTGCCAGAGGTGTTGCACTTTTTCCTCCTGAGTCGCGTGACTCTTTTAATAGAATGGAAATAAAAATGGCAGCTGAATTAAGACTATTAATTTTTTTTCCAAGTGATTTTGTATCTCTATTGAGTTTTCTGAAGGCAATTTTGCATTCCATGCCTCACTTCACTTTATCTCACCTTCCATTAGCGCATTGTGTAATTGTGCAATTTATTAACTGTATACATGAAGAGAAAAAAATAAAAAAATTATTTTCCTCTTATTTTTCTCAAGAAAAGGTCAGGATAGTATATTCTATGAATAACGGTGTGTTAATTGCTTCGCTTTGTCTCTCTCAGCCAAAGCCACTCCTTTTTTGAAGAGAAGTTCGAAGTGACCGTGGTAGAGGAGAGAGGGTCACCTTTGAGGGGAAATGTTATTAATGAAAAGAGCTCCGACTACTGATTTTCTCTTTCATCTTTCTGGCAAACTCATTGTCCCATTTCGCATTTGCACGACATTTTACTGTTAAAAAATGAAGGACACCAATCTTATTTTTTTTTCCTTCTCCATTCCCCTCATTTTTTCCTTTTCCATCCATTGATTAAAGAGCATCCGTCCTTTGAATGGATGTTGTTAATAGCCGAGAAAAAGGAAAAATCGTTTTCTGCATGGTGTGCTTATCATTAACAAGCTGGAAGGAAAAGGTTTCTAAATTTCTCCAATTGTAAATACAAAATTATATTGCATTGTACTTAATAAGAAGTTTTGGTTTTTAGCAACATGTATAAAACATCTTATGATTGAGTGATGATTTCTGTAGCTTGATTCTGAAATTGAAATAAGCAACTCTTATGACCTTTCTTCCGTTCATTTCTGCGTAAATTTCATTCTTCTTCAAGGAGTAGATTATCCATAAAAACGATCTTCTTTTAAAATTTGGTTAGACATAGTTCTATTGATGACAAATCCATAAACTATAAACGGTGGTCCATAAGTCTGTCCCCCCCCCCTTTTATTTTTTGAACCGAAGCAGATATGTCAATTTTGATGAATCCAACGAATAGGAAGTTGTGGGTGGCCTATCCCATGGTGCACTTTTCATCATCCCAAATATGCAAATTAGGACACATTCAAAATTTATCTCAAAAACCGTAAGGGATAGAGAAAAAAACCCAATTGCAAACTTGTTCAGCATAAAAAAACAAACAAAACAAAAAAAAAATCATCCAAATCGGACCAACCAATCACCCACAATCACGTGGTGAAATACGGTCCAACCACAGTGTCATTGTACAATCCACACAACACATTGATTCTCCAGTGTGGTGAAACATGCCTTTTATTTGCTTTTCCGCATGAAAGTGAATGGGAGTATGGTACTTTATGTTAATTTTTTGATTTGCATGCTTTACATGGTGGAAATATCAACATTTAGTTTTCCTTGTGCAGTATGACTGTTTGTAAGCTACAAACAGTTCACCACGTGATTGTGGGCGATTGGTTGGTCCGATTTGGATGATTTTTTTTTGTTTTGTTTGTTTTTTTATGCTGAACAAGTTTGCAATTGGGTTTTTTTCTCTATCCCTTACGGTTTTTGAGATAAATTTTGAATGCATGTTATCTTAACGTCGGTTTCCTGTATGCATGTTATCTTGATAATTATAGATGTTAAAGGCGTCGGCTTAAAGACTGTTTTAATTTAACGATTTTTGTTCACACATTTATCATTAATATCTCCGATTCAAAAATTACTATTAGCTCTCCATAAATAAATCGATATAAGGCGCTGGAAAAAAATTTAGAGCCGACAAAAAAAATTGAAAATTTATTAGATGATGACTACAGATTTCTTTATTACTTTTAAAGGCGAACATGGAGATAGTCTACAATAGTTTCATAGAATCGATCAAAGACAACACTTCCAGAATAAAATTAACATCATGTATTCACACCGCAATAACTTGCACAATGGGAAAATGTTTAGAGTCTTACATTCGATATCCTATAAGTGCGCATTTATTTTCGGTAGTTTTTGATTAATCTATCTACAATGGTCCAGTATTTAAACTCTGCCACGACTTTAAGTGGCATCCAGCAATTCTTGTTTTGTAGGATACTGACGAAAATCCTTGTATACGGAACGCAATATTATACACCAGATGTTTTCCATCGGACTCAATTCCGGGCTACGGAATAGCCAATCACGAACAACAACAGAATTAGCTGTAAGGTAATTAGAAATTTATTTCTCGCTAACCCTGTATATTAAATTGACAATACATTAGAGCAGTGTAAGGTAAGTGCACCTAACAAGGCCCGGCTCCTAATAAGGCCCACTTAAAAAAAAAATTGTTTGCTAAAACATCTTGATAGGCATGGAGTTCATTCGATGTGATATAAATGCAATCATTGAGTTCCTGCTGCTGCAAATTCACCCCTAGCTATCACTGCGCTACCTTCAAAATGCCTTTTCATCACGAATGTTATGCCAATAATACTTGAATCCATCTGGACCAGACAGATTGAATTTGTTCTCATCAACAACGTTATTCAATTTGTTACCATATGGGATATATTTTTTGGCAAATGACACACGTGCTTCACGGTGAGCAGCCCTCAATGGTGGCCTTGCTTCCATTTTAGCGTAATACAGCTGGGGAGTTGCCTGTAAAACATTTCGTACAGTTCTACTACTGCAAGGAATACTTAATTCTGCAACAATCTAGGAAGAAGAAAGGTGCTGAAAGCGAACTAGCCTTCTAACCCTTGATGTTTGGTGACGTGAACGGGAGTGTGAGCTTTCACCTTCTCTTAATATATTCCATAAGTTCCCGGATTTCGGAGAAACTTGTTAAATGCAGCTTTGGAACGATCAATTTCTTTTGAAATTTCAGTTCCATTCTTTGCACATTGTTTCAGAGCCATAAGTTTTTCTCTTTCATATTCTGAAATATGTTTTCCTCGGTGAATTTTGCGTGCAGATAAATACAACATAAAACTGCTTTGCTTATGCACTAAAAAACTGTTTACACATATTGCATAATTTTTAAATAATTAATTCTAGCCAATAAAGTCTTGCAAAGCGGACGACTCTAAACTTTTTTCTAACTTGAAAGTAGGGAAGTTTATAACAAATATATTGTTGTATATTTTATTTTATTTTCAAATATGAATCATACAATGGCATTTTTCCTGTGGTTTCACCATTCAAATTACTGAAAATAACCAACGTTATAGCAGAATTAAATTTTTTTTTTCTTTTTTTCCAGCACCTTATATCAAGATATTCTTCACATTTCTTCAGCCCTAGGAGTCCTAGAATGTGAATTCTATTCTGAAGAATTCCTAAATCCCTTAAAGAGTCTTTCGGATTTAAGAGTTTTAATTATCATGACTCATTCCCAGACCTTAACAAAACAATGATGGACGATCCAAATGCGATCGTTATTGTCTTCGATGGTGATTTATTGCCGAAGATGGCCGCTGATATCTACTTGTCACGCCACGTGAGCGCGAGGTGATTGAAGAGGCTCTCACACCATCTCATTCATACAAATTCACTGAAACTAGGAATTCTGTTCATCTGTTACCTCGCAACTTTTTTCCTTCGCTTTCTCTCTCTCTCCTTCTAATCACCCACAATCAATCATTCTAAAATCGTGGCGAGCTGAGAAGATATCGCTTTTCTCACTCTCCCTTCAGGCAATGAGGTAACTTGGCTCGTCAAAAATGGGACTTGTGTTTTTAAAATAAAACTTAAAAAAATTTAACTAGTCGAACTAAAAAAAAATCCTAAAATTTCTTTTCTTGAGCGAAAGTAGGTTATTTGCTTACAAAGGATTAATATAGAAGGCTAAAACCTTTCTTTAAAGGAGCGCAAAAACACTGAATCAAGTAATGATTAAAGTATCATTTCATTATATCTAGGATCCATTACCATCAGAAATTATTTTAATAATTGTATCATAGATAATCCTATCAATTATATTTTGTTCATATTTGGTTTGTGTATTTATCAATATCGACCAAAATGATGTATTGTAAGGCCTCCATTCACTATATTAAACACAGAGCTGTAGATCACTTAGGATAATTATTTTTTCCCAAAATATGTAAGGAAATTCACCAAGGCAAGCATCGCAGAGTATTTCGACAATGCGTGTTCTATTTTTACAAATGAGATGTATTTATCAATAAATTTCTTTGAAACATACGGGTTATCATAAATAACAAATGCTCCAATTTCAGTCGATTTATATACAAAATTCATCGCCGGCCAGGTGGCTGAGAGAGCTGGGGCGTCGGTTATCTACTTCTCGAGTCCGTCTGGGCATCTGTTCGAATCCTGCTGTGGGCGTTTGTTCGAATTCCGCCGTGGGCATGGATATTTGTAATTGTCCTAGGATTGTTAAAATGTTAGTCATCTTATCAGCGTTAACACTTTCAGAAAATTAACAACTCAATCAACCAAAATGCATCACTATCGGACATTGCTACTAAGTAAAAAAAAAAAGTAAATGTTTGCAAAGTTTGGTAGCAAATGCACAGCAAGCATTAGAGCAAATGAAACGTTATAATATTGATTTAATTTTACGTATATCGATTTTTATATCTCCTTATTTTGTTGTATGTTGTGTAATTAATCTTTTGTTTGCTTTTCAAACCATTTCAGAATTAGTATGAAAGCTTATAATATTTTTTCTGATATGTTTTATAACCTTTTCCCTTTTTGTCTTTCTGCGGCACGAATGCTTTCTCGTCTATCCGTTACATTTTTCTAGGCATGTTACGAATTTTACTTGTTTTAATTAATCACTGGTTCTTGAAATTTATGAGGTAAATCACCATTAGAGGAATCAAAATTTCTTTTCACCTAAATATTTTGTTTGCTCATAAACATCTAAGAAAATTTTCAAAAAAAAAGCATCTTTTGCAACAGTACTGCCGTTACTTCTCAGCCTTAATAACAATTGGCATTGTAAATTCGTCGATGCTTTAGAAATGAGTGTTCACAAATGATTTAAGCGGTTTTGTGAATTAGCTTTGCGGTGATGAAGTTTGGTTATATAAAAGAAGAAGCAAATATTTTGTTTGAATTATCCGCTATTTCAAAATTCAAAATTTATGGCAGTCGTTTTTTGTTTGCGGAAAAAAACTATGACGGGGTACATCTGTCTGGACATATTGGAAAACTACAGATGCAAACTGAAATTGCGGATTTTATCTTTCACCGCGAAGTCCGTCCGTCACATGCCCACTGCCAATCCGTAACTGAGAACACGTCCTGCCAAACCCAGTACAATTTTGCCAAACCCCTGTAATCATTTATAAATACAATGTAATCACAATGTAATCACTCACCTGCAAGTCCGTCGATTTTTAAAAGCAATTTATTTTATTAACTTAGTTCTAGGGAAAGTCAAAAGGTTTCTACGACAAACGCCAAAGTATTAAAAAACGGTATGGAAAAATAAGAAGGAAATGTTGTGTGGAAGGAAAAACCTCTCACCACAAAAAAAAAAAAAAATCTGAGATGTGAAGCTCCGGATACGTATTTCGAAAGCTATGCCTACATTCTCAAAGTTCACAATCTTCCTGTTGAGAATGAACGTATAGCCTTCGAAATAAGTATCCGGCGTTTTAAGATTATTTTACGATAACAAAGTTTCTCTTAACATTTTATCGTATCTTCCAACAGTTTCCCCTGCAGTGCGCCATCCAGAATCTTAACTTTCACATCAATCATATTATGCCCTCGTCAAAAGTTATCTTGTTCAAATCCAAATATAGATTCAGGCAAATAAATTCCAAACCGGTCGAATGTTTGACCCTAAGATTTATTGACTGTTATTGCAGATTCTGATTTTACAGGGAAGGTTCTTCTGTTCAACCTAAACGGTAGGTCTGAAATTACAAATTATTAGGAATATCTGTCTAATAATGCGTAGGACAATTTTGACTTCTAAAATGTCTCAATTCGACGTGACATGGAAGAGACGAGGTTCTGAAAACATTCTGATTCTCAATTATCGGCCTCAGTGGCTCAGTGGTTGCGTGATCGTCTCTGATGCCCGGCCGAGGACGACGAGGATTTTTTCAGAGGGAAAATCCTGAGATCACGCACGCCTTTCGGAAGGGAAGTAAAGCCGTTGGTTTGCTGGCTGCACGTTAAAGAACCCTTGCGAGGCAAAATTTGCGGCCCCTATAACGCCGCCCTGAATGACCATAGCAGTTGAAAAGGACGTTAATACCAAACAAAACCAAACCAACCAACATTCTACAAGTAATTTCTAGGATATCTCTGCCATGCTTCTCCAATACTCTGTGACAATTCGAGTCTCATTGCATTCATGCGTTAACCTGCTGGCCTGTACAATATTGATGATAAAATAAAGCTGGTATTAATGGACCAAGTTCTTCGAAGAAAACATCCCAAAACATTTCACCACCTTCACCGGCATGAATAATTGACACCACGCTGTTAGGATCCACTGTCTCCACTCATCCCGTGAGCATGCAAAAAACCGAACCAGGCCATCTTGCTCATAGTAGTTCACTTTCGATATTCTCATACCCATTGTAGACGAATTTTGCAGTTTGCAGCACAGACCAGTGAGTCTTGAATAGATCGCCTGCTGTTAAATTTCATTCGTGACTGTGTGCAACGAGTGAGATCGACAGAAATACTGGTCTGATTACAGCTACTGTATTGAGCCGTGTTCTGCGAAGGCTTGCATGTCTGTCCCCTTTTATGATTTTTTTTTCGTCGACGTTGCCTGCAATCATCGAGGAGGTGTTTTTTTACGTTGACAAGAAGATCTTTTGCTACTTGGCTTTTGTTTTTCACTCCGGTCATTGATACATAAGTCCTGCCGTATTCAAGATACTTATATCAGCTATCCGAGAGTCTACTATCATTCCTCTTTCGAAGTCGCTTAAATCATGCATCTTTCCTATTTTAACACGATCAAATATTCAGACACGTGGAGTTCCTTTCCGTCAGCGACGTTTTCAAATCTACTTTACGTCAAAATTGTTTACGCCAGTGAGATCGGCGTGTTCGATCACCATAGGGTTGTTCCTAATTTGCATATTCCGTGTAGATCAATACGAGCTCTCAGAATAGAGTCTTCCTGCGTAGATCCTGTTAAAACCTCCCTTTAATAAAATCTGCTTCAGAGATTTAACTTTTTAGTCTAGTGCTACTGCATAATCTTTTTTCTTTTTTTTGCTATTCAAATTTCTTATCAACATAACATTTGCATCTTTCTTTAATCTTAATCGATGATTTGAGCATTCCGGAAGGTGTCACATTAGATATCCAAGTGTCAAATTAATTTTTCATCATCGTTAGTAATCTCTTAAATATAGTACATGATAGTCACCTTCTCGTTGTTCTCGTTTAGGTATATTATGAATTTTACTTATTTAAACTAATCAACAGTTTATGAATTTACCTGCTGAATATGTTTCTTTATATCAGCGGAATCATAATTTGTCTTCACCATAACTATGATGATACATATATCATTGCTAATAAACATCTAACATGTAAGAAAATTTACATTAAAGGTACAACATTTCTCTTTTAAATTTTTATTTTTCATTAAGCGAAATTTGAGTTAACACTTGGAAAGCACAGAAAATTCTAAGACTAACAGCAAATTATTCTAATTATGTAAGCCAGTCTTAAAAAACAGTACAGCAAATAGTAGCAGTAGATATTGTTTTCACAGTATTTTTAACATTTTATAAATAAAGCAGAGAGTACTATAAAATTTGATATTATTTATGCAAAAAACATTATTTAACAATTTCTATCAATTATAAACAACCTTGTTAGTAATAAGTTTTAAGAATAAAGTAAATTTGATAATTTAATCTTTTTCACATTTAGTCCTTCGTAAATACAATGTCGTTTATTCTTATTGAAAACGGCGCCAGACGAAACCTTCAACGGATATAATTCAGCCTGAGCAGTTCAAGGAATGAACTTTGTCCTCTGATAATGAACGTAATTCCAAAAGAAATAAAATTGTAATATAAGGAATGGATAGCAAACGCACGACTTTAACGAACTCACTAAGATACAGAAGATTGGCTGGAGCGGCTGCAGTTCATTGGATCTGCTTAAATTAAATGAATCAATCAATCCACTCCAGGATGTTAAATAATTGAGAACTTGATTTGCAAAAAATGCAACTCGGGGGAAAGAGTGTTTAATCAGGGTTAAATTACATGCTCTTCTTGGTACAATGATAAAATCCTGTTGCGGACATCAATTTTTTTTCTTTCTGTGCTAGAGGGTGACGCTATTAAAAACTCATACCCAGAGGAAAGGAATAACCTATTGCTTTTCCTTATTCAGAACCTGTCATTGCTCATCCTTGCCAATGAAGTTCACTCTTTCACAAGGCCAAAAACAAAGTTAGTAAGGTTAATGCACCGATGTGTAAACATTTTAAATTCACGTTTGTTGACATAACAGTATCTTGATGAAAATGAATAACCTTCATAAAATTCACTCTTCACTAAACTTAGTTTTTGCTTTACAGAATCGCAATGCAGAGTAACGAGCACAGGTTCCTCTATTTAGAACAGCTGGAAAGACGGAAGCCTGCTCATTTTGAGCGTTAATCTTACCTCTCATAACTATTAAAAGATTATCTTAGGAAAAGGATGTGAACTCTCTCTCTCTCTTCTTTTAAATTTATTCTATGGCATGTATTTTACACTACATGAATCAAGAAATAAAAATTAAAAAGATTGAATGTGGTTCATTTATGCCTTGAACGTCCACCAAAAACAAAGAACAAATTTGATTTTTTTCATTGTAAAAGTTTTTCTGTTGCCCTACTGTGAAACATCAATGACCTTGCTGGGATTCGAACACGCAGTTTCATGTGTATATTGAATGTATTATAATGATCATATCGAAAAAAAACTTGATATAACTTTTGTTTATGCTTTACTAAACTTTGGAAACCACCAAAAAGGAATGTAACTCTATTATATTAACTGCAATAGCTTTAATAAAATTAGATAATTTTTTGAGGATGTGATGCAGATAATATAGTCTTTCAGTAGTGTATTTTAACTCAGATTTTTCCTTGTCTATATGTTTTTCTTTACTCATAGAAAAGCCTTATTTGCTATGGAAATTTCTTTCTAACGAAAATTTATAAGCCATGGCCCGAAAAGTATCACTTTATGTCAGATTGCAATAAGAAGACTACGCCTAAGGTGCACCTGTAGGAAGGTTGTCTTTAATATATTATTTTGTCATTGGAAAGTGTGTTTAAATTCAGTCTTTTATTATCACAAATGTTCACACAATAAAAATTAATGAACGACATATTTAACCTTATAATCGGCCAAAGCAGTCTTTTAACCATTGCCTTCAGGAAAATGTTTTAAAATAGATGCACTCATATAATAATTTAATGAAAAAAGCTAAGCAAGAACACGATCATGTTTACGACAGACGGGAGGAAAAAATGGAAAGGAAGATTTGATCCTGAGAGAGAGGCAAAAGTAATTGACGTGAGTCGACCTGATGCCGTTGATTCTCATTGAGCCTCGACACAAAGACTCCCCGAGGCTGAATGACCAGCACAACTTAGGACGATGGGTGGCCCGCTGCCCATCTAAAGACAGGTTTTTACAGTCTACTTTCACAAACGATCCTTTCCAATTAGATTAGGGGAATGGTTTACTAATGAGTTAAAGGTGTAATGGACCATTTGAAATGGCACCACCAAAAATCCTCGCCTCTTAACGGCCCCATTGGGAATCGAGTGGAAAGAGTGATGACGATCGATTTTTATTGATGATTCTGCAGCGACTTCTTCCGGTTCTACATTTTTTTCCCTATTTGAATCAGATATTGAGGGCTTGATTGTTAAAATAAAACGCCTATCCAGTTTACTAAGAACGAATATTGGGACTTTTTTTCAAAAAATCCGCATATTAATGCCAAGAATGCCTTAATTTGTATACCACTAAAATACTCGCCAGTAATATTTCATTTTGAAACGTACTTAGTCAAAATTGTAAGCAACCTATTCATAACAAGGATACCAGTATGTTCCTATATTGTTCTAGAAATTTTTGCCAATTGAAAAAAAATAAAATATAGTTAATTATTTAATTTATTTTATTTGAGATATGTTTGTAGGCATTCTTCGAAGATATATCATTGTCCATTCCTAAACTTTATGTAGCTACAATTATAAAAACACAGAAAACTTTAAACTCTTTCTCAAGTTCTCAGTTCATTGAGAATTTTATTTTTTTCTCCTTAGTGTTTATTGATGACTTCTTAAAACATTTTGCTTCGGCTGCAAGTATTTACTTCTATTTAGGTTAATACGAATTTAAAAAGAAGTTTGAATTTGTTTTTGTTTATTTTTTCATTTAAAAAGGGGTTAGTAGTTTTAAAATTTTGAGCTCCACAAAAAAAAAAATCTGCTTTTTATAAAAGTTTAATCTTCTCTTCATCTGTATAGTTATTCACTGTTTTTTTTATTCGAGTTTTCGGGCACGTAAAAATTCGGGAGATAGCTCGAAATGTAGCCAATTATAGGTATATATATTTTTTTGATATTTCAGAACTTAAAAAAAATTTATTAAGAATTTAAAGGTCAATGTCAAATAAATATTAACCTGCAACTGAATGGTTATTATGCAAGCGTGGAGCAAGCGTGACGACATTATTTCTCACTCTTAACAAAGGTAACTCCCAGATGGCAATGAACCAAAGAATCATTTTATATATTAATTAATTAGTTATGAATAAATAATTAATCACATTTTTTTTCGT
Organism: Rhysida immarginata; assembly: GCA_023313115.1. Lineage (NCBI taxonomy): Eukaryota > Metazoa > Arthropoda > Chilopoda > Scolopendromorpha > Scolopendridae > Rhysida > Rhysida immarginata. The sequence goes on from JAHWFO010067154.1 coordinate 295,820, forward strand.
TTCTAAAACTGGCGTTAACACTAGTATCTTAATGAAATGGATTTGAAGTACTAGCAAAATAATAGAATTCCAAGTAATTTAAAAATGCTGCAATCTGCCGAAGAGTAAATTGGCATATTCAATCAAAAAATATAAAAAAAAAATTTAAGTATAAACTTTTACTTTATAAATTGCACTAAAATTAAAAAAAAAAAATTGTGCCTCTCATTTAATTAGGAATTCATAAGGTAAAAGTGTGGCGGCGGTCAATTTAAAATTTTAAATTAAACGCACACTGTTTTTGTAATTTTTTTATTTTTTTTTGTCTTGGATTTGCAATCAACGTTTTTGCTACAAATATGTGAAAATTAAGAAAACCTGAATTGGTGACCCACTACTCTACCGGGGATTAAAATTAAATCTGAAGATGCGGCCTCTACACGGGATGAAAATTAAATCTGTGCCCTGGATGAAATTTAAATGAAAATCAGTTTTACTCCTTTCTAAGAATTCAAATTTTGAAAATTTTTATACTGGATTATATTGTCTCCGGAAATGATTCAGTGTACCAAATTTGGAGATGATTGAACAACGGGAAGTGGGTGAAAAATTGATTGCAAGATTTGAATGAAACAAACCGAAGGAATGAAAGAAGTTCTGACTTAAATAAAAGTGTATACACGTAATTACTAATTGCCATTGTTTCAGATTTTGATTATAGGACTTAGAGGAGAAAGCTGACGAGAAAACTCCTTTTTCCACCAATGATTATGTTCTATTTGGTGACCCTGGTTGCTTACTTCCACTGCAGAACGGCGAGGTTCATGTTTTTCTATTCTTGTTTGCAAGCTTTTCAGAGACCCTCGGTGGTTGTTGGATGCCGTCGAGCAAGATCTCGTTTTAATAATCCAAATTCCAAAGAAATCTAAAGGGGATACATCTGGGACTTGACAGGGATATCATGAATGAGAATAATGTGAATTCCCAATTTCATCTTCCAAATTCAACACACATTGAACGGTCGTATTACACGTATGGCTGGAGTCTTTGTCTTGATGCAGCCGAACTATGCTTTTCTCCTCTCTATAAAATGCGGGGGTATCCTCGTGGAAAATTGGACTGAGAAGATGCTGCCGATAGTAAAGGGAGTTAGCCTAGACTTCCTGTCCACTCTTATGAGTGTGCGTTTGCCGTCGTACGAGTATCTGCAGTCACCATAAATCCATTTGAAAAACTTTCCTTATATTCCTTGGAGCAACTGTCGATATGACTTTTCTCCACGTAGACGGTAGAAGATCGCGCGGGGTTTGTTGCAACTGTTGAGATAGACGTAGGCTTCATCCAAAGTGACAACGTACTTCCATCGCTCTGCTGCAAGGTAACCCTCATGGAGCCTTCGACAGTTCCTCGTCCTTTCTGCGACGTGTTGCGGCAGCAGCTGATGAACACGACTCTTGTGACGCTTTTCCAGTTACAAATTTTTGTTTATTATTTTATTTACCTGTTTCTGCAATGTTTGCGATCGCTCTTTGGGTTGCTGGACTTTCACATTTTACAAGCTGCTTGACGTTTCGAATGACCTATGGTGTTCGGCTTGTGGGAACTCGAGGATTTTGCTGTTTCTGACCAGTTGGAATTAACTCTTTCCGGGATTTTCCTTTTCCATTCAGTACTGCCTTTCTTCGAAACAGAAATTTCGTATTGACACCAAATTAAACAGAATAGCTGTAATAGCGTCGGAAAGAGCAGTAAGGTCTGATTTTCGGAAGCATTTTTTCATGACATTTACTTCTTTCGAATGAAACACAACCACGAGGATGTAGTAGTATCATTTCACGTACTTTCTGTCACGTAACCCGCAGCATTCACGCAATAAATCGTTACCAAAGATAGTGATCAACCTTCTGTAGATTACGCTGTAGCCTTTACTTATTCTACTTTAGTCAGGGGAAGCGCATTTTTAGAGAAAAAAAATGACAGCCATTGTACACTGAAGGAAATCTCTAGCAATAGATGTCAGTTTTTATCCAGTAACGATGTACGAGAGTGAATCAGAAAAGGTTATACTCAGCGCTGTCATACCAATAAGAATAAGAAAATAAATTAAATTTGTGTTAATTGACAAATGAAGAGCGTATCATTTTTCAACACGCTCACCCTGCTTTTCTGTATCCATTCGTGTGTCGGTTCTCACGCTTACTGTTTTTGACATATCCGTTCTTAACTTCGTCATGATAAGGCTACTTTAAGCCATCCAAGCAGGTGCTAATCCGACGGAGCAAGGTGGGTGTTGAGAGAAGTTAAATTTTTGCTGATAGTGGTAGCAGATTTTAGTAGCCGAGGTCATCGTGGATGATAGCAAATGCTGCTCCATAAATAATGCTTAGAGTTAATACAATTTCACATAACATTAATCCGTCTGTTTTCTTTAATCAGCGCATCCACTTCTGCATGCTGTTGTTGAAGGCCGAGCTGATCGTTCTTCATCGTCAAGAGTTGTCCTCCCACGCCTAAATCTGCCCACCCATCCAAGACACCATTCCTTGCTATATACTCTATATCATATTTCACAATCGTTTATCTATAAATTTCTTAACGCCGGAATTTTGTTTTAAATTTTAGTGATACAGAGAAGGGGCTTTGCAGGATGCAAATTACCACTATTATATTTGTCGGAGTTTATCTCCGTTTCCGATAATATTTATCAAGCTATTTATAATTCTAGATTGTCACTTATTTAATAAGTTTTATAAAATGCAAGAAGGAATTAAAAATATAGTTGATAAAGAATAAAGAGTGCTTATATTTATTAAATAATTTATTTTTAACTATATCAATTACAGGTGTTTCGGTGTATTACCTTCATCAGATAGTATAATCCAGTATATTGAATATGCAAATTATTAGGAACACCCAATGGTGATTAAACGCGCTGATCTCACTGACGTAAATAACTGACATAAAACAGTTATAAAAACGAGGTTGCCGGGAAGAAAATCGACGCGTCTACATATTGGATTACTGTGAAGTAGATTTAAGCGACTTCGAAAGTGATATTAGGTTCTCGGATGGCTATGCGGGTATCTGAAATGCGGTAAGACTTACCGGCTTTTCCAGAGAATATATCAAGAGTGTTCGAGGAGTGGTCCGAAAAGTAGAAATCAAGCAGCAAGAGATCTTCCTGCGGGCGAGAACACCCGGTTGATGATCACGGACAACATCGGTAAAGAGGATCATAAAAGAAACAGAGGTGCAACCATTCATCAAATTATCTTATCAACGCAATATCAGTAACCAGAGAAACATTTCTGCTGATACCGCTCGCCGCACAATGTCATGGATGAGATTTAAGACCAGACGTTCCATTCGAGTTCCCACTGATTCCTGCTATAAAATTTGTCTGTCATAGACACGAGAACATTGAAACTGGATTCAGGTATCCCGGTTCTATTGAAGCGTGTCTACAGGAGGACTAGAATATGGCGTAAACAGTATGAGATAGTGGATTCTAATTTCGTGTGTAACTGTTTCAAGATGCTCTCTTCTTCTTATCTTTGTTTTCTTCGAGGAAAGGTTCTTGTTCATTAATATCCGTGGAGCAATCTTTAAATGGTCAGCGTGACTTCAGCAATTTTTATGTCTTGCCTGCAGGATAACGCTCCATGCCAAAAGGCTCGAATTGTCAGAATGGTTAGAAAAACATGAAAGTACTTCCAAGTGCTATTTTGGCTCTCACAGTTTCTGGATGTTATTCAATCTTCATACCCTATGAAGTATTTGAAAGATGAGCTTGACAGACTTATTCGACTAAAAACCTCCTCCAGTGACTTTAAACGAATTGATAGCTGTTCTCCGCATTTTTCGGTCGAAAATAGCTGTAAAATATTTTCTGAACTTCAAATTCCATGCCACATCGGGCAATTTTGAAGATAGGGTCTGACGCGTTATTAAATGTTTTACTAATCATTTTCCATGTATAGCATGCTCCGCGATTTCGAAGCCAGTGGCTCATGGGCCACATCACGAAAATGGAACTGGATGGGTCATGTCAGGGAACTGATTAAAATATCAGCATTTCTCTACAATATGTTCTCCCTTGGTGACTTGAAAAACGCCAATCCTGTAATCTAGCTCATGCGACAGTCGTTCCAACATAGCGTCGATGGTAGCAACTCTATTCGTGATTCTTTGACGAAGCTCTGGTAAGTGTCTTAGTAAAGGAGCACGTCTTTTTTAATAACTCCAAAAATAAAATCCACATGGAATGAGATTAAATAATTTGGAGGACAGATAAGAAGAACAGAGCCCTCGCGAGAATGTTTACATGCCACTGCCTCTTGACGAAGTCAGGAATAACTACGCCACGGTATCTGTTAGAAACAAAACCTGAACGTTTCTCCCACCCGTTGGTGCTGCTGTATGGCCAGACTGTGAAATCCTAGAGAGAGACTTACGCAATTCGCTGTGGATATGAATAAATAAGTTCGAAAGTTTAAGATTTTGGACGATTACCAATAGAACTTAATTGTCATTCATGCTGAGTTAACAACATTCATTTATGAAGCCTGTTCTAGCAAGTTATTTTTGATATTTGTTTATGTAATTGAAATCTTGACATTCTCCAGCGAATTTAATAATATATTCTTAGAAATTATGGGTTGGTAACTGCATTTTTTCAAATTCAGTTTGCTTTAGATTTAAAAGAAAGATGGGTCCAAAGTTTCCGGTGATGTTCCCCGGTGGTGAAGATGAATATTGTTTTCGTCTGAGGCAAGTCAAGAAGAGTTTAAATAAGGTCCCGGTATATCACTTAGAATTCCTATTTTTCGGATTTTTCGTAGAAAGGATAGTCCCTTCGCTCTGTGTTGTATTGAATATCGTTTAAAGATTTTTTTAATATATTATGGATTTCCCTATTATTTTGAAAATTGCTCATGAAAAACAGTTACTGGCACGAGTGAACATCTCTCGGCTGTCGGTTAAATTCACTAGTGTAAAGCATTCTGTGCCATTAGGTAACTAAATTTAAAGGAATTTCACACATTTCAATAAATAATTCAACTTACATAACTCATGGCAACACCGACGTTAAGTATCTATTGGTGGAGATACTTTAGTAAATAAAGCATTTCAAAAGCTCCCAGAAATGATATTTCATTTTAAATCCATGATTTTTTAAAATACATATTTCAATTTAAAAAAATTAAATTAAAAAAATATCACGACCAATTCCTTGTATGAGAATGTGCTGTAGCAGAAAATCCTGTGTGAGAGAAATGCACACAGAATATCAACCAACAAGCAATGAGAAAGACAGTAAAATAAATTAACATTGAAATAGATCTACTTTTTATTCTCATTTAAAACCATCATTTTGACGGGTTAGTTTTCATACATAAAAAAATTCGTATATACATATTCATAAAAAAATTGCATTGGAAGCTGTTGATGATTAGATTTGAAGGTTTTGTAAACTTTCAAACCCAATTTTATATTTTTTTGTAATTCGAGAAACACTTGTCCTTTTCTGTTTGGAACGACTCGCGTCTTCTTTCTTCTCCCATTTTTTTTAAAAGTAATAAATAATTCACTGAAGGTCCATCGTTCCGCTATATTTGGTTGCGGTGGACCTCTTTGCCGGCCATCCGCCTTTCTTACCAACGCCCGTCGCCAGGAATGCTAATGAGGAAACTAAGACAGGGGCAAGCAAAAAAAAAAATGATTTTTTTCCTCTTGATAGAGAAGAAACTAGTTTGAGGAACATTTGAAGAACAACGAACTAGAAGAATGATAAGAAGACCCAAAGAAACGAAGGGGAAAAAATAAGTTAGAGCTTAAAAATCGAGATGAAAAAAATTGTCTGAGTCGCAGAAGCTTTCAATTTATCTCTTCCTCACGCTAGCAACGCAAACGTATAAAAAATAATTAATTTGGTGATGATATACCTTGGGTTTTACTTTCATTTGGCGTTTAAGAGATTAACCAAAGGCAACAACAGTTGTCTTTCGAGATGAAGAATGGCATTTGGTGTCATAAAGCCTCAGGCGCAGAAAAGGCGCTTAGATTCAGGCAAAAAAATCTTAATATCTACTGCAAAAGATCACGCTCAAGTTCTATATTCCTTATGCAAATAAATGAATTAACCAACCAACGGATTTTTTTTCAAAGTCTAACACTTTTGATTGTTTTAGAAAATTTAAATATTCAATTTTCATTTGCAAGAGGAATTGTGTTCCTCTTCTCTTAGAGAAGTTTATTTAAGTTTCTTTTTTTCCGTTTTTGTGTACATTCGGTTTGGTCGAAGTTCCACAAGAATATTTTCTTTGATTTTTCTGTTATCGTTATAAACTGGAGTCTCTTTGAGTAATTTAACTTTAAAATGAACACCATTAAGGCATTTCATTCAGCTTGCTAGCATATAAATGAGATGAATGAAACGAACATGCGTTTAAAGTGCTAAAGTGTTTTGTAACTGTTACTGCCGCGAAGGTCATTTTTTTTTCCTTTTTGGTTTGAAAATTTATATTGAGATTTAAGTGCGTCTATGTTAAATATTTATCTGAATATTAACATTCTGAAGTGAGTTCATCTCGTGTAAATTCTTAATTATAGGTGGAAAGAGTAGAAGGAATACGTATTCTTGTAGCTTCCTAGTGATGTTGTTGCTCTATAAATAAAACGTTTTCGTTTTCTTCGAATTTTCCAAACTGTCACCAAATCCTCACAGGGGTTTTCCATCGCGAAAGCCTTGACAGGCGAAAAAGCCTTTGGCATCGGGGGGGTCAGTTACCTTGCCAATGAGGAACCTGTTTAAACGCGAGGCCGAAACGGGAGAAGCTCTCCGTGCGCCTCCTCAACACCCGGTGAGATGGGAAAGCTAAAAGCATAGACGCCATCCTCCTTTTATTTACTCGGAGGAATTCCTTTATTCCTTTTCTTCTTCTTCATCTTTTTTTATAAACCTCCTTTGCCTCTCTGTGTCTCTCTTTATCCTCCTTATTTCCATTTTCTCCATTTTTTGCATTTCGTTTCCGAAGTGTAAATTACTGTTGTAAACACGCCTAGGCAAAAAGTATTCGCCAACATAGTTTTATCATAAAGAAGGCGTTATATCAGTACAAATTTTCCAAATAAAATTAGTTAAATTTGCATAAAAACTATGAATTCTTAGAAGTTTATATAAATATTACATAAATTTTTTAAGTGGCTTATAATTGTGACTAACTTAAGACAATAAATCCTTTCTTCTTGTGTACTCGAGAAACGGGTATTCTCAGGACAGTCTATGCAAAGAATCTTGCTCAACTAAATAAAAATCGCAATCTTAGCATATTTGTCTTTCAGCAAGTTGGTTGATGATTCTTCGGATTTTTTCCAATTTTCAAAATCCCTTACCTTGAATGGTTGAGTCATCCATCAATAGAAGGAAGTTGTTTGCAAAACGTTAGCATACTTGGCTTAAGACTACATGGTGAGCATAAAGCATTTCCCCTTTGTCAAACATTTATTATTCAAAACCATGCTAGGTGCAGATATCTATTTTTATAAAGTAACCTGAACTCAAAAGAGATTTTTTACGTTATTCGTGCACTTAAACATGTAATTCGTTTGTTGCCCGGAGAACGTCATAAGGAATAAGCGATACTTCTCGGCATGTGTTCTCCAATACCTCTTCAGTCACTGTCGCTACAACATTCCTTATCCCTGTCTTCAAAATTTCAGTTTCAGGAACCGGTGAACTGAATACTAGGTTCTTGACATACATCCATAAAAATAAGCCAAAAGTTGATTTCTGAGGACTGCATTGAAAAGTATTTTGCACGATGTCAACACTTAACTTTACGATATTTGTCTCCTTAGTTTCGTTAACCTTGGTGCTTTTAACATCTGCCGGTTTTTATTTATATTCATTTCTGAGCTTTAAATTGTATTGGCAAACTCATTTCATGGTACCACAAAATACATCATATTTTCCTCTACAGACTGTTGAGTGCAGCAATACCTGTACAGAAATAAAAAGCGTTCCAAACCGGCTTATACAATGTCATAATTTTATTGTCCTTTTCCAGCGAAATTAAAGGAATAAGATTGTTCTTAATGACGAAAAGACTTTAAACTCACCTTATACAAGTTTGTTTAACAATGCCGTAAAGCAGGACAATAACTGGGGAAGGGGGGGGGGACCGAAGCGTATGTCCAAAGTGCCGATTTGCAGGGGACGCAAGAAGCCAACTGTACTCTTTTTCCTGATTGGTTCATTTTACCAGCTTTATGTATTTAGTCTGATTGGCTCTTTGTTACCGATTGTACATTTAAAAGTCTCTGTAATTTTATTTTACTGTATTTTTGCTGAAAGACGACCACAGTTAAGTAAAGCTAATTTATTTGGACAAGAAATTTTGTTATTTCTACTAACTATTTTCAATCGCACATGAAGACAAGGCTTGGTTTGCCCGCTCGTCATTCTGCTCTGCTCCCTTGTGTGAAATTAATGAGATCGTAGTAAGGGATGGAGGTGTGAATTGCTCGTAGACAGGACTTTTTAATGTTTGAGAAGAACTTTTGGTTCCCTTTAGTTGTATTCTCTAAACATAATGCTCATCTGCAAAGGCATTCTCTCGCTTCGATTATATCAGAAATTTCCTAATAAATCAGCACAATATAAGCATTTCGTTGGGTCAGCCGCCTCAGTGGCCGAGTGTGCTGGAGCGAAGGATCGAATCCCGGTACGGCATAATGTTTGTGTTTGTCGTTGTAAACTAACCCTGTTCACTAGTAATGTTTACTACTGATGAAAATCCTCTTAAATGGAGAAAACGCAATGCATGGGTAATCAAACATCTGCATTTTGGATCGTTCAGGGAGCGAGTAATAAATATCACTAGCCTTTTCAGTTATTTTCGCTTATTGATTATGGAAATAAGTACAGTCCTGCCTGATATCAAGTTCCTATAAATAGAGCATTTGAGCAAATCCTTACTTTAGAACGTCAGCAGATTCATTTTTTACAGGAAACTTGTAAATAAATATCTTAATTGAGTGGATGAAGCTTGTAGCCAGGATTTTAAAACTAGGAATGGATATTTCAAATTTTAAATAAAAATTTCCTATACTTTTAATCCAAGATTCTCCTTAAATGGGCGGGTTAACCTCAAACTTCTCTTTCAGAATACGGCCTTGAGTGGATGGTAATCATGTTATGGGCAAAGCTCCATGTCTTACGTGACTTACGTGAAAATCTAATTTGACTGCAGCTTATAGGAGAAGGGCTTGTTCAAGTTGATTTTATAATACAGGGCATCATATAAAATAAGGTAAAATTTAAGTTTACACTTTACAAAAGTCTAGACGACATAATCTTTAACCTACTTAGTTATTATTATTTTATCTTCAATCCTATCACATTAAAAAAAGATAAAGAATCGAGAAGACGCTTTCTTTTTCGATTTGTTGATAATGTGGATTTGGCCTTTACAATAACTACACGATTCCCTTCTTTATTCCAATTTTATGATACTTTAGTCCTAAATGTTGATGTAGAAATCAATTATGAATACTGCATTTCCATCTTTATTTTAGTACTCCAAAACAGAATTAACATTTCATATAATTATTCGAAATGTTGTCGATTCATTGAGTCACGTTTCCAATTTCGCCGTGAGCATGAATGTTTGATTGTCTATAACAAGGGGGATCTGCAAACTATGGCCTGTAGGCCAGATTTGGCCCACGATCTGATTTTATCCGGCCCACTGAAGGCTTTAATTTCGCATAATTTTGTTATTAGGTTATAAAATTTCGTGCTCTAAATAAAACTCATATGAACTTGTTTGTATATTTTTATTACGGCCCATTGTAAAGTATTGAAGCACTCAATATAGCCCTCGTGATAAAAAGTTAGAGACCCCTTTTCTATATAGACGCATATGTAAGGACTATTGTCATGAACAAGAATAAAAGTGACTAGAAATTAACGCGTCATAAACTTTCAATAAAGATGAACTGGTTTTCGGCACCGAGTTCCACTGTCACCCTATAGTTAGAAAGGAGTAGAAGCAATAAAATTATCATAACAAGAGTTGGTTTTGATTCTTCTTTAAACCTCTGAAAAAATGGGCTTGAAGGTTTGAGAGGATTCTGAGGTGGGCTAAAATCTTTCAGCGTCCTGTGAGATCAGCCACTTGAACAGGATGAAGTACTAAGCTGACAACTATGTGTGGATGAAGCCTCGGACTAATACACTGATCTGAAAAGATAACATACATTCTTGGAAAAGAGAGTTTGCTAAGAATTAAGACTACAACAGTCGCAGAGTCACTTCTTGGCCAAACCTTCCTTGTTCACTACCAGAGGATGATAAATGTGGTAGAGGATTCAGAACCTAGAATTACTAACAGCCAAGTTACTTAAAAATTTTCTTTGTAGATAGTTTTTGGAGACTGGAAGTTTTCACTTCTGAAGGAGCTCGTCGTCGTGTTTCTGAAGCGAAATAAATTCTAGCGAGGTTTCAGAGAAGCACGAGGAAATCATTCGACAAGCATCAAGATAATTCAACGTCTCACCAACAACAGTACATCGACTTCATATAACAACAACAGTGCTATATAATCGGCTTCATTTGTATCCTCACAAAGTGCAACTTGTTCAATATTTCGCTGCATAGTGAGCGATAGGCCAACTTCAAAGTCTTAAAATAAATTCTTTGAGTTTCTCTTTCTTCTCATGCTAATTATAATTCATAATTTATCATTTGTTTGCGATGGTTAAATAAAATGGAGGTTTGAATGAAAGATCTTGTATGTTTAAAAAATATTGTAGCTGGACTGAACTAGCCATATTTTTTTATGCAAAACCTGTTAATCTCCTTACTTGATAAATAAGTAAAGTAAACTTATTACCATCAGTAAACTTAATTATAATTAGTTTATGCAATGTTTACACTTGATTCATCAGTCACCAAGTCTCATCTCAATTTAACAGGTTTTGAGTGTAAGTAAAGTTGCACATTTAACCGACATCCCTTTTTAGAAACAGTTTTTAAAGGGATAAAATAAGATTATGATTATCAAGTACAAAGGACACTTAAAACTAGTTCTTTCAAAAAAAAAAAAAGCTGTCAGTGCTTTAACGAGGAAAACCGAACTGATTCAAAGTAACTGCAGAATGGATTTGCTTCATTCTTGTTCTAAACCCTACTCCGTAGTACATCAATTATGATGACTACATTTATTATTTTTTGTTTTAAAAATCATCATTCTTGAATTTATTTTTTTAAAGTTCCCAAAGTATTTACCTTCCCCTTTACCATTTGTCAACTTGGGTTTTTTAGGATCCAAAGGCACTATCAATCTGACGTTGGCCTCTGTCGCCAATCTGACTTGCGCATCTCGTTCTGCATAATTGCATTCGGTGTTCCCTTCTAGCTTTCGCTTTCTTTCGAAAATGCTACATTAATCAAACGAAATGAAAGAGTTAGGGGGTGAGAAGGAAAGACAGTGAAGGGAAAAAATTAAAGGGGAAAAAAGAAAGACAATTAAAAAGGGAGAGCGAGAGCGAATAGAATGTTTGGAGAGAAAGAGAGAAGACAGAGGGAGAAAAGTGCATAATGAAAACACAACCTTTTCTCCCCTATCATGTTTGTTTGAATTGTTTACCAATAAAAACGCTAGTTTTGTTTAAATATTGATTTTGGCACTTTTCCCGTTTTGTAACAAATGAACGTTTTTTTTTAACTTTAAGAAATCAGTAAAAAATTGAAAAATTAAATTTTTATTAATTGTTCTGCTTGCTGCGATTTTATAAACTCTTTTAGAAACAGTATCACCAGGGTGAATCTTGTAGGTAAGGAAAGTTCAATTTAAAAATATGTTAAGTCATATTTGGCCAATGATATTCCAAAAATAATTATTTCAAAGCTGACTTTTTGAAAGACAACAAATTAGACCGAAATAGGTCAATTCGCTTATGGAATTGACGAAGGGACTCTGAGAACATTTATACGGAAATTGCTCCCAGGTTAGGTAAATTATTCGCTTGTTCTTGTAAATATGGTCTCCAGGTTGCGACAAAGAAGATGAGAAAAGTTTACTTGCCCTGTTTTTCATTTTTATTGACAATTGTAAAATGAATATTTTGAGTTAATTTTGAGTTTACATAGAAATATGAAAGAAAATGTTGGCATCTCATTGCGATAATGTGGTCATTATTTTGCAACTTTGAGAACGCCATTGTCTCTTGCAAACATGCGGCTAGATGCGGCTCGTATCAATTCAAGCAACCGCAAGGTAACAACTAAATTATGGTGCGTCGACGGTTTCAAACAGATTTTGCACGGAAAAACCTTAGCTGCAGTGTCAACACCCCCAAAACATTTCCCATGTCAAATTTCACTGATTATTATGAAATTTAGCATGCATATTCAGTTGTTAGTAGATGCAATTTGTTACACTCCAGTAATAATAATATAGTAGAATAAGCCTAAAATTTTGAGAATACGTTTTTTATTTGCATCTCGAACTGATATTTGCGGTTCTGCAAAGTCGATAGAAGATGATCATTGCTTCCGGTTTGGTCAACAAACGAAAGGAGATTTAGGTTATTATTTTTAAAATTAATATCCAATACAGAAATACGGTTGCAGTTTCTTTTTCAATGCAGCGGTATATACACTTTCGTAATCTAAATTAATCTGTACAATTAATTTGATTTGACTTGTGCATACAATCTCTGACTGAAGAATATTATAAATGAATTATATACATCCAAAATATACAGGGTTTTTCAAAAATACTTTTACAAACTTTTAGGGGAGGTAGTATGGGTGTTTCTAAGCTAAAAAGTTCATATGAACATGAGTCTGAATTTTGAACACTAACTGAGATATGAACAGAAATAAAAATGCCGCCATCAAGATCAACATGTTAATAACTCAGGTTCTATAAGATCTAGGATGATAAAATTGGAGGAAAAATAGGGTACATAAAAATGTGTATACCGCTAAAATTTGATCGAATTCCAACGAGTAGTTTCCGAATTACGCATTCGAAATCGTAACAATGCTCACATGCGAGTACTAACCAGCATGTACGATAGATACTAACAGGATATAGAGGGAAAGGCCGATCAAAAATTTACGTGGATCTAGTTAAAAGCTGGAATGTTGAAGAAAGAAACTGATGGGTTCAAAATGAGTACAGTTAATGCCGATTTTTCAATAAGAAGGACGAAGCAGTCGACCACTGATCGACGCATGCAGGCGTATATGAGATACTGATTATTTGCAACGTCATGACAGTAGCGACGATTATCCATTGGAAACTCTGCCGAAAATTTGGATACGAATGCAGTAAAATCGCTGGGAACATTAAGTCGAGAAAGTTCTGTAAAATGATGGGTTAAGATTTTGTGGGACTTCAGCATCCAAATCAACAGACATCTGCCCCATAACACAACGACATAACTGTTGTTGAGAAAAAGAAAATCTGGCTCAATGATACCGCCATACCATGTGATGCACGGATTGAAGACAGGCAGCGAGAGAGGATCATGGGACTACAAATAGAAACTGAACGCTTGTGGAAAAAGAATACTGCAGTCATTCCTATTGCTGTAGGAGCAATACTACTTAAAAATTTTGAACTACCTGAATTTAAATACTGTCATCTTGCAAAAAACTACCTTACTCGGAGCTACTTATATCCTTAAGCGCTGCTTTAGCAGTTCTTAGGTCCTTCGTTATGAATTGAACTTATTAGGCCTCTTCCTATTTTATGACTGACTCTAATTTTTTAATAATAACCAACGTTTGCCGCAATAATAACCAACGTGATTTTAATATCCACATAGTACTGTAGTGGGTCGTGGAATTCCTCTCACTTAATGCTTCATATAACTTAAACAAGTTGTCCTGCAATAGCATGCCTCTAGCTTGATTCCGTATTCCTGAGATTATTTTGAGTATACAAGTCCAAATTAACATGGGTCCGAATTGTATCGGTTTCTTAATAAAACATGAATTCTAAGTTCATAATTTTATTATTTGTGACTTACATTTGAGGTGACTTGTGATTGAGGATAATGGTACATGATACATTTTGAGCTTAAAATGTCACAATTGAGAATGTGCTCTATTCCTCAAAACAAAATTTTAAGTAACTCACAAGTAATAATATTATTAATTTAGAACGTATTTTTTATTGAGAAACCGTTGCGATTCAGGCGCATGTGGATGTAGACTTTTTTTTATTCAAAATAATTCCAGAACACGTGATCAAACAAGCACGTAGTCAAGCTATTGATTGCGGGACATCCTGTATAATGTAAATTGAAGAAATTTATACAAATATGCAAAAAAAAAAGTCAACTTTACCTATTTTCAGATGGATGAATCTTTATTTTAATACAGTACTTCCGTAAAGAGAGGAACAAGTTTTAATTTGCTAAGCAACAGTGGGGTATGTCATTTTTAGAAAAGACTTTATTATTCGCCTATATAGGATTGGTGAATTTTATAGTGCATGATATTTAATAATATCAACTTAAAATGTAAAAAAGTCTTAATAAACTTTGAAAGGTGAAACTGTTTCTACGTGGCCATTTTCTGATCACAAGTGGGCACAATTATGGATTTTTAACGGGATAAATTTATAGCAAATTATTTATTTAACCTTTTACTCTCTAATTATCTATTGATTTTTAAAGAGGATGTTTAAAACGTTAATCAGCATTTGCTAGAGAATGTTGATGCTCAATTATGCCTCGAGTAATAGTACAATCGGACCGATCCAAATGTGGATAATTCATTTTATTACCGAAACGACCGATACCGGAATATTGAACCATTGAGGAAAGCACAGAGCTATTGAAACGGAGAAAATGTAATCAATAACCGAGCATATACCCGCTACATGCTTAATGGCTTAATATCTTTCGGTACAATGAAATGATTATTAATCGATGCGTGTTATAAGATTAAATTATAGTTGATCGAATCGATTAGATTCCCCTGCCCCTTTTTTATTTCCTGCGACAATTTCCCTATGAAATTTTTCGTAAGAACAGCTCCAATTAAATGTGAATGAGGAATGGAGCCATTATTTCAGCTACGGACTTTCTTTTCTAGTGGGCAATTGACTGACTTTTTTTTTAAATTGGTGATTGTTTTCTCTGGGCTTCACGGATCCTTTCTCTTCAGTCTTTTCTCAGAAAATCCAACCACAGAGAGGATGCTGGGAAAAGATTTTCAAAATTGTAATAAGCGAAACAATGATCTCGTGCAAAAAATCTCAGCCGTATTACCGAGAAAAGTTCTAAAAAATAACCTACAAACAGAGAGTTCACTAGTTCTTGCGCTTCCTCGTTTTCTCTTGAGGGACAAATCCCTTGAAATTATTAGATTTGAATGGGAACATCCCACAGCATCCGGATGAATCGTTGTCGAGAATATAACTTCATCTAAGCGAAATAAACCACGAAACGAAACAATTGGTTTTGAGTGGGGGTGGGGGAGCCATTAAAAGTGAAAGGTTGGTCATGAATTTGCAGTCTAAGAAAATCTCTTTTGTTTGAATGCAAAATATATTTTTATTAATTTTGATAGCTATGATGATAACACAGGCCAACGATGAAAATTCATCTTGAATGAATTTGCCTTATTTTTGTGGTTTTTAGTGTGCTGAATCCGAATCTGCTTTTAGATTTTTTCTATCAGATCACGTTTCCAAGGTATGCACATAGAGACTGCAATGTTAAAGTATTCATATTTTCGGCCCACAAGGAAATTTATCAGGCCCCATACTCTGAATAATTTAAAAGTGTTTCATTGTTTAAAAGTAGCAAGAAATCTGTAGGTGATAGGAAAAACCAGCTCGGATACGGATTCAGCAAAAAAAAAAAAAAATGAGTGTGCTTAAGACCACACGACCGAAGTGAAAACTTTTATGGCGACTGTAATCGATTCTAAGTAAAGTATAGGTGAATGATATATATATTATTATGGGTGTTATTGCTTGAAAGAATCAGGAACAAGCCATAAATTAATATAATATAGTATAAAACCATTTATTTTCATTCGTTTTCTCATTAGATCTCTACTTATGCAGGGTGCTTTTGAAAAGGATGTCGTGAGATATCTAGCGATTTCTGCTCCTTAGAATAAACACAAGTTTCCTCATACGTTTTGTCGAAATTGCATTTCTTAAATGAGTAAACAGCTCGTGAAGTTTGGTTAAACTCCGCCCATAACGTAAACAAAAGCGAATGAATGACGTTAGTAAAACATACAGTTTGTTGAACACTCGGTAGTATGAATGTGCGTCTTACCGCAAAAAGCAATCCAGCCAACAAGAAATGCAAAATGGTTTAAGGAGACTTTAATACTGTATCTCTCGATCATTAATCCACTTGCACGTCTTCCCTAATTTGTTGACAAGTTCATTTCTGAGGTCTAGTAAGTATGAATCTTTCAGTAGGCCGTGAGAATGGTCGACTTTAGTGGACAGGTATTTCGCAGAACCTATTAATGGAACACGTGGTAGTGTTTAGTTTTTTTTTCATGTGCTTTTATTTACGTTATGGGCAGAGCTTAACCAAATTTCACGAGCTGTGTACTACTTTAATGAAAGCAATTTCGACAACACGAAAGAGGAAACTTGTGTTTATTTTAAGGTGCAGAACATCGCTAAGTATCTCACTACATCCTTTTCAAAAGCATCCAGTAGATCACTTCTAGATTACATACAATATATTTGCATTGAAAAGCCCAATGATACTGTAATGAAACCGTTAATGATACGATCCCAACACGTACTACTAAACAAATATCGAGTACCATTAATTACTCGTTATATTCAGTCATGACACGTTGTTACGAGCTATTTGATTTATTACATGCCATATCTACGCATTAAAAGTAACAACAGTAACATAGGGTGCCATGTGGTATCATTAGGACACGTGCTACTAAACCAATTCCAGTATCATTATTTACTCGCTATATTCAGTCATGACACATTGTTACGAGTCGTTTGATATATTACATGCCATATCTTAGCATTGAAAATTACAACAGTAACATATGTTGCCATATGGAATATTACGGCACGTGCTACTAAACCAATTCCCACTATCATTATTTATCATGGTATCTCACGTTCGATCTTGTTCGTGCTCTGTCCCATATTAATGGATTGATGAAAACAGAGTGTTGTAAAGTTAATTCGTTTTCAAGTTATCTTAATAATTAATAAACTTCCTACGACTAAAATAAAGAATTCCGAGTTTTCCCAAGTATTACCGGAAAACGTTTCACTTCCGAGCGTGATGGATCAGACACTTTCACTCTCCAGCAAAATTTTGTATGCCGTGGCCTATAGAAGTTTTTACTTCAATAATCATAAGAATTAGCTCTTAACATTAAAGATGACTTTAAAAAAGTTGCTTTTTGTTGGCCTATTTAATTAATTTGAATATCTGTAACATTTTGACATGATGTTAAATGTTAAAATAAGAATCATTAAATTATATGTATAACCAATCAATTCTGATAGATCATTTTCACAGCGATTACCTGCACTTTTTTTTTTGGAAATTACATGATAGCATTGTTATTGGTACATCTTGGCTTTACTTTCACTGTTGAACGGGGTCCGCCTTCAGCCCCGAAATTTCAAGTATTTTATTCAGGGTATTACTGACGAATGGTAGTCGACATGATTGAAAAATCAAAATATAAACAAACCTCAACAAAAACGTAGAGATATTAAAAATCAATTAAGAGATTGTGCTTAACTGAGGAGAGCGGCGTAGATTCAAACTAATGAAATGCAGTAAGCTTGAAATGAGTTATCAAGCCCCCTTTGTTTATAATACGGTTTTTATTGGATAGCATTACGATTTAAAATATTTAATTTTTTTTTATTAAATGCTGTTTATGACATGACATTGAATGATTAAATTGAAATAATTATGAAAAACATTAAAATAAAGAGATACTGCGTGTAACATCATTACAAAAAAAGCTAATTCTCTCCTGCTTTCAATTATTCTGCTATGAAATTTAAACCATTACTTATAATGGTATATTTAAAAAGTGATGATCTCTCGATAAAGCAAATCGGGAAGTTGTAATGGTGGCGCCCGCAGCCGACACTGGTAATCACCTGAAGTTTTCATTATAGTGAGTTAATGGATCAGGAAGTCTTTGCCTTGATCGTCTCTTTGACCGCAATCAGTCTTCTTATGCTGGCCCTGTATGGCGGCTCTATAAATTGAAACGATAATCGTAAAATTTAGAGATAATCTAAACAGATATCTATAAATCTTAAATGCTATCAATGAATAAAAATTGTTAAATTTTGAGATAAAGCTACAGTAGATCACTGACTATTAACTTATTGCGATTTTAATTATAAACATTAGGAATGCTAAGATGGATGCTGCTGGTGTTTGATGTTATTCTTTGCTTTATTTTATTGATTATAATCTGTTTTATTTCTATTGATAAAAAAAGATTTAACAATCCATTGTTTCATTTTGCTCTGATATTCATTAGCTCTTGCAATTCTACAATTAAGTGAAAATATGAAAAAAAATTCAGAGATCTTACAAGTTTTTGCTGAAAATGAAATTGAAGATCCATTGGAGAGTGAACATTCGATACTAGATATCTGCTCAGAAAGATGAAAATTTCCAGAACTATAGAGGATATCGCTCATTTGCGACAACAATGACACAAACCGAAAAAGACGATTTTACAGGAGAGGAATTTTAAAGTTTAAAGTGACAATAACTTCATAATCATTGTGTTTTGAAGAAAGGCATCTATAATTATTGCTTTAACTGTATAATTATCTCAAAAATCTGTATAGTTATCTCGTCCTTGTCGTATGAGCGATATTACAGGGTGTTTCAAAATGATCTTTGCAACTTTGATCATGTAGATTTCAGAAATGGGGATAGGTAGAAAGGTGCGGTTTGCGGTATAATGGTCACACACACGCACGTACGCACACACACGCACACACACACACACACATGCGCGCGCGCGCGCACACACACACACACACACACACACACACACACACATCAAAGTTTTGTTTTTGGTGCTTCTCCTCACTGGGCTTCGGACGACACATTTCCAAATCGCTGGATTGGCAAAGGAGGACCCATTTCCTGGCCTCCAAGGTCTCCAGACATAACCCCATTAGATTTTTTTCTTTGGGGCTTTGAGAAGAATACTGTCTACCACACCCCGGTGCGAGACCTGCAGGAACTGCGAGCTCCATCACAGCAGCAATTGCAAACGTTAATGAGGACATGCTAGACCGGACATGGGAGGAACTGGAATATCGCTTAGATATCCTGTGTGCTACAGATGGCGCACACATTGAACTCTGTTAAACGGCTACTAAAACTTTAGGTATGCCTGAACATTATGCCGCAAACCGCACCTTTCTACCTATCCCCATTTCTGAATATACGTGATCAAATTTGTAAAGATCATTTTGGAACACCCTGTATATTAAATTTCATAAAGGCTACTTTTTTATATCTCCGTATATTTTTTTAGAGATACTCGTGTCTTGAGTATCAAGAACTAGTGAAAAATGCCATTTATAAAAAGGTCAAAGTCAGAGCGCAAACATATCAGATATTGAAAGCATTAAAAAGTAATAAATCGAAGTGAAAATCGCTTCTTACTTTCAATTTTTTAAATAGATTAAGTTGCCAAGTAGCTAAAGCGCTGGTGAACTCAGAATATACTAAGATAACCAGTCAAAGCTTCTAAAGTTAGGAGGAAAAATTATTAAATCACCATTCTATACAGCATGTTTACTAAACATACGGCAAAAATTCAAAGGGTGATTCTTTGGGTTATTTTAAGAATCTTTTGTCCGTTGATGATTTCGGAATGCCGCTTTGTTTCGAAGATACAAGGCGATAAAGGCTTTTCGACAAAAACTATACTGATATCTTTTAACAATAGTCTGATTCTGACTAGAAAAACGGCTGCATTTCGAAAATCATCAAAGGACAAAAGAGTCTTGTCGAAAGAAAGAAAGAAAGAAAGAAAGAAAGAAAGAAAGAAAGAAAGAAATCTCACGAGCGACCTCGCATTTTAGTGTGATTACTCGTGAGTTTTTAAATGCAACATATAAAGACCGCTAAATTGGTTCTAGGTGGACCTCACTTTCTGGCCTGCTCGATCACCGGACTTGAATCCCTTGGATTTTTTTTTCTATGGGAACATCTGAAGTCGTTAGTTTACACTACTCCAGTGGAGAATGTAGAAGATTTGAGAAATCGGATAGTTGATGGTGTAATGTAATAAGAAACAACCCCTGGTGTTTTTAAAAGAGTTCGGCAGTTAATGAGGAGAAGATTTGATTTATGCATCCAAGCTGGGGGTAGTCATTTTCAGTACTTATTGTAGATTAAGAAGCTGTACATATAATATTAGGTAATAAAAGATTGTTTTTGTCCCAAAACTTTTATAGCCCTGTATCTTCGAAACAAAGTGGCATTCTGAAACTCATCAAATGATAAAAGTTTCTTAAAATAACCCAAAAAATCACCTCTTGAATTTTTGCCGCATGTTTAGTAAACGCCGTGTATATGAGGGCCTTTTTTACCAAAGTGATTCATATCTGTGAATATCTTCTATTGTTGTCATGCTTGTTAGAATATTTAACTGTGACAATACTTTTTATTATTTAGATATATTTGTACTAGCTGATAATCTGGCGTCGCCTGGGACTTTATTTCTCCTCTTGGTTAAAATGGTATCCATCTTCACCACCGGGAAATATCACTGGATACTTTAGACCCACCGTTTCTTCGAAGTTTCGCTTGCGCTTGACGTAGAAGCTCTTATACCCTATCTGGCTTTAGACGAAGCTCCCGTTGTTCAGATGTTACCGACGCGCTGATAGTGTTTTGTCTTTAGCTGCAGAGTTTCTCTGGCAAATACTCGTTCTTTCTCTTTCATTTCCAAACAAACAAACAAATATTCGCCAGTCGTCTGGACGTTTGTTAGGGAGCTCAAGGGAGACACCTG
Source organism: Rhysida immarginata (assembly GCA_023313115.1). Classification (NCBI taxonomy): domain Eukaryota; kingdom Metazoa; phylum Arthropoda; class Chilopoda; order Scolopendromorpha; family Scolopendridae; genus Rhysida; species Rhysida immarginata. Next base: position 316,854 of record JAHWFO010067154.1, read on the forward strand.
CATCTCCTTTGCCTCCTCGATAGACATAGCCCTATCTATATCGTCTGCTACACTCATTTTATGCTCGTTGCTAATAATTCTTGGAAACAAATGTTCTGTAATTGCATCTTCAGTTTCTACTCATTATTAAAAATTTATGGAAACGAACGTTCAATCATTGCATATATTTGTCCGGTTTTAAAATGTAACTTGGAAGTAAGCTATAAAGTTGAAATTTAACATACAGCTGTGTAATACTACCACAAGGATGGAAAAAATCTGAAACATTGTTGCTTCGACTAAGAAGATCAGGTAATTTTCAATACCAGGGCCTGTCTTTTTCATTAACTACGATGCTTGCCTTAATGATTCACGTTTTAAGGGAGATACTTATAAAGAGTAATAAATAAATAAATAAATAAATAAATAAATAAATAAAAATCATTATTATTTCTTTTTTTATTAAAATCTTTGGAGAGATGTAAGAAATTATTCTAAAACAAATAAGAGAATACAACTTCTAGGGCGAGCAGCCGTTCAAGCTTTTTAAAATCGTTGAATAACTGTGGAAAGCGACATAATACCTCTTATCCAATGTCAAAGGAATGAACCCAAAGGGTTCGAAATACGTATATGTCCAGTAAAAATATTTTGTGGATAAGAGGTGTTTCTTCTGTTATTATATTCAAGCTTTTTCTGAAAAAGTGAAGGTACTTTCCCTAATGAGCTAATAACTGGAGAAAATGTATTTTTTTCATATGGTTTTTGTAATGTTTATCTAAACATATTAGAAAATTATAAAGATCTCAACTGATTGAGTGAGAGGGTAATTTTTACTGCTGAAACTGATGTGAATATGAACATCTACATTCAGGACATGATTTCACGCTCTTTGACTGAATACAACTCTATTAAAACGGTTATATATTGAAAGGTTTCTGAACTCCTTCAATCCATTTATGAAGTGTTTTTTAACATAGAGAGAAATAATTCAATATCTATAGCCTTCTTTGATATACTAAAATGATAAAGATGCAATGTCGAATTTTTCTGGGCAAATCCAATCGGACACAAAATTCCGGTGCGAGCATTCTAAAGAATTTTTGTCGTTTTTCCAAAGTGAATATTTATTTTATTAACTCTAAGGATTATTCATTTATTCTTATTCATGTTCAATTCAGATATTACAAAATTTCATCAAACAAATAGACCGAGCAACGCCGGGCATATCAGCTGGTAATAATATAAATATTAAATGCCATCAAATAATGCTGATACAAACAATGTATATGCAACCTTGGCAATATAGCAATGACATTTAGCCAATTATAATATGCAGGGTGATTCTGAAAAACTGTGTATAACTGTAAGCAATGACAGAGGTGACCAGAATGAACATTTTCTTTTAATACAATGTGGGTCCCAATAATCGGCATTTTTATTTCTGTTCACATCTCATTTAGCGTTCAAGTTCGGACCACATTGTATTAAAAGAAAATGTTCATTTTGGTCACCTCTGTCATTGCTTTACAGTTATACACACTTTTTCAGAATCACCCTGTAGATAATTACTATCAGTGACGTGCGAACCGTACTGAGTGTCACCAAAATGGGAGTGCTCATAAAAATTCTTGTTCAGTATTTCAGCCGCATGCACTATCTTAATGTAAAAAATCTTTTAAAAAGTACTTTTTGTTGGTCTGTGTAATTATTTAATAAGAAAATTTTCACCTTAAATTCTAATTTCAATGGAAATAACGAAATTACATTCTATATTTTCAATTGAAAACGAGTTGGCCATAAGCATCGATTTCGGTGAAGGGATTCATAAATTTGCAGCTTGAAAGGTCAGCAGAGTAAAAATTCTAATTAAATTTAGCCAAAGTGCTAAAATGGTTGCATAATTGTTCCTGTTTATGGTATTGTTTTAGTTATGAGAATATTTCCATTGCTTTTGTCTACATTCGTGGAAATTTTCACTTTACACATGAAATTTAGGTTATGAAATAATCTAAATTGAATAATCTTAGATTCAGCATTCCAAAGAAATAAAAAAGAAAGCCGGCTAATGAGTAGTCACTATCCGTTATCAAGCTGCTCTCACGCCCTTCTTAAAATGAAAGTATAGAATTCTTTGAGTGGGGTAATTTTGGAAGTTATTTCGATACTATTGCCAATACAATTATTGATTTGTAAAAATTACGAGTAGAAAAGACATTATTAAGGAGGCTATATATCCTGATAAGGTTAGAGACCATACGAGAGAAGGATGGCACCACGAAGTTTCTGCACTGGGTAACCCAGACATAATGATGCCACTGATTATATCATTCAGACTTTTATAAAACATTGAAAATGATCTTAGGTTCGAAACGATGGTGGACATTACTATTTATCTCGTGCAAATATAAAAAAAATGATTTGCTTTTATAAATTAAACAATATTTGGTAGATTTTCTAAATTAAAAAAATAATAAAGATTAATGTTAACAATAGCTACTATTAAGAATGAACAAGATAGAATTTGCAAAAAAAAAAAAGAGAAAGAAAATAATAATAATAAAAACCATTTTAAGCTCTGTAATAGGAGTTGGCACTTTTTTTCATTTTTGACCTTCCCTTTACGCACAATTAATTTATTAGCATATATTTTCCTTTTCAGTTCTTGATGCTGAACGTTCGCAATTACAATCTTAAGATGATATTCTGCAAATTAATCTGCATTTAAAAGAAAAATCTAGTTTTTAAAAGTATTTTAATTTAACAATTCAAGCAAAATTCAGAATTTTTTTTAATTAAAGAACAGAATAACAGAAAAAAATTTTTTAAATAACTTCCTTACAGTTAATTTGATCTTAATTTTGATAAGACTTGAAATCGAGCAAACCCAAATCTTCCACGTTCGCAATTGTATTTATGTTATACATTTCTCTCCTTTTTGATATTCCTTTAAATGGAGATGAGAAATGTCAACGTTATTTGTCACACGAAACGAATTTATTTAAGTTTTCCTTTTCTTCCACTAATCTCGTGCGCTTAATTTCCACAGCGAATTAAAAACGGGCCATTGTGAGGAGGAGAATTAAGAGTGGAAGGAAGCACGCTTGAGATGAAGAAGAGCAATAGCGGACGGGAAAAAAATTTAAGAAGAGGAAAAAGTGAAAGCTCCCCGCTCTTATTGGTGTATGCGTTGAAGTCGCATTCTCCTTTATTCTATTTTCGAGGGGAAAAGAAATTCGTGTCTACTACATCACTCACCAAAAACCCCGTGGCTAGGTTTTTAAGGAAACGGTGAGACGGTCTATCAAGTGGCCGATAGATCAACCAGTGACCCTCGCTCGAGTTTCTCTTTTTCGGCCTGCCGTCCACCCTTTTTCGGCCATCCGTGAAGGTAAACGGACACGGGAGGAGGAGGTGGGCGTCCACAATTTACGTCAACCGCGACTCAAGTCGGATAAAGAACACTTTCACCCGTTGGACGGAGAAGTCGAATCTCTTAGGAGAGGGCGAGAATGTTTCCAGATGAAACACGAGAACATTCTCAAGTTGAAGAGTTCACCTTCCTTATTTAAAATGCAGATTAAAGGAAAAATGAAATTTCTACTCAGCTGGCCTTGTATTTAGAATGTCTTATGAATCGAAGTGGGTATTGAATGAGAAGGTTCATTAACTCAGATGAATGAAATAGTTGTGGCATTTTATTCTAAGAAGCTCGTTACTCGGAAATTTCGCTTATTTGTATGAATGATGGTTGAAAACATTTTTAATGAAGTGTCTCCGTTATGGCAAATGTTCTTTTTCATGTAAGACAGGAAATTCCAAAAATATATTAATTTAAGACGAAATACATCCGCATTGATGGAGTATTTTTAAAAAGGAAATCTTTAAAAATTAACTGCGTGTTATTAAGTTCATTCGTTGAAAATTATACTAATCGAGTAAGTAGTAAATATACGGTTAACAATAAATATATTTTTCTTTTCTTTTAAGTAAATTTTTATTTACCATGATAACAAAAGAAAAACTTCCTGATGCAGTTATATGAAGTACAAAACCTTAATAAGCAAGAGACAAGTAAACAAAAGCATTTCTTAAAATTACTGTTTCTATTTAAAAACTTTGAGCTTAATTCTTTCTAAGTATTAAGATCTCGAATTTTATGATTATTCTCATAACTTTGAGGACTTTTGATTTGTACGGAAACATGATAAATCTTATACTGAGAAATGAAAGTAAATTAAAATTTTTATATGTGTACATTTCATGCTAAAACAAACTACAGAGTATATTTATTTTAAATTACATTATACACTGAAATTTTTCAAAAGAAATGGTAAGTGAACACGTACTCTTCATTTAATAAGCTTTGGAAAGTTTCACTTATGTGATATTAGGTTTTTAGGTTCTTTCTGTAACAGTGGATTTTATTTTGGATTTTTAATTTGCTGTATATTGTGCCGTATCATAGTCACATGAAACAACTGTAACAGTGTTAGGATGTGGTAGCATTATTTATTTCATTTAAATGTTTTTAAAATTTCATGAAATAAGCAGAGATATTGGAAATAAACCGGTTCGAATCCCGCAGTGGCACGGGTGTTTGTTCTTTCTAATCCCGTTTAACAGCCTCCAGTCCGCATTTGGCCAAGCGAAGGCTTATTAGCCAATTTCCCTTTAAATTATGCATGGAAAAAATTTGGAGGAGACCTCGACCTGCAGTGAATAGATGATGGCTATGAATGATAATGATTAGAAGTAACCCAACAATTTTAAATCATTAAACGCAGAAGCTTTCCTAGGAAAATCCAATGCTAATAGCATTTTAAGACATTTCTAAAGAAAATAATTATTTTTCAGATACATATAAAAAATAGGTTTGCGTTCGAACAGGAAGAACCTAATAGCTAATATCACATAAGAGGACCTTCCAAAGCTTATTAAACGAAGAGCATGTGTTCACTTACCATTTTATTTTAAATCATTTTAGTGTTTAATATAATTTAAAATAGTTATACTTTTTAATTTGTTTCAGCATGAAATGAATACGTATGAAAATTTCAATTTACTTACATTTCTCAGTTGAAGATTTATCATGTTTCCGTTTCCTATTATCAGAGTGATTTTAAAATAATTGTTATGATCTTAGTAGGAAATCAAGCGATGTTCCTCAAGCAATTCTTACCCTATAGTTCATTTTTTCCATAACTTATAATTTAAATATTTAAATATTATTATTATTATTATTATTATTGAGAATAGGCACTTACAAAGAAAGTTCTAATAAAGTGAAATATGGAGAAGCTGCTCCAACATCAGTAAATATAGAGTAGCAATCAAAGCAGAGTATGGTTGGGTTATTATATCACAATGATCTTTGATGTTAAGCTTATTATGGTCTCTTGTATCTATGACTTTCATCGTTTCATCAGTATTTCTGAATCTACGACCAGAGCGGAATACATTTGCAGAAATATATTTGATGAAATTTAATATTAAATTTTCTGTTTGTTCTACTAATTTAAAAATTTATTACATGGATTGCAAATTACTCTCTCTGTCCGAAAATATTTTATTTTATTTTATTTTATTCCAGGGTTCTTTTGTTTCGTCCTTTTTTTCTTTACATCCGTCATTTGTCCGAAATTATGATATACCGGGTGGGCAAGAAATAACGTGAGGTGTTCAGAGCTCGCTAGCGGGAATTCTATTAGGTCAAATGCAGTACATTTTGGTGTATATACTTACTGGAACATGCAGTTTCGATTTCTGCAAAAAAAAGTACCAAAAGTCGCCATAGGGGGCGCTTATTTCAAGAAAACAATGAATACCTAATTGTCAAATGAACAAATACCGTACAAACCAACTTTAGTAACAACAATAAACAATGTTTTATTTTAAATTACAAATGTGTTTCAATATGACCACCAGTATGCTGTTCCAATAGCTGCATGCGGTACACGACATTTTCTACGGCAGCTCGCAGCATATCTGCATTAATTAGTCTGATGTGTAACGTTATTTGATCCTTTAAGGTTGAGAGGTCAGGAACATGTGCTTGATACACAAGGCTTTTCAAATATCCCCATAACCAAAAATCACAAGAGTTGAGATCAGGCGACCTGGGTGGGAAATGCACGACTAATTATTCTGTTGTCTGAAAAACGTTCTCGCAAGATCTGCTGTACCTGACGTCCGATGTGCGGTGGCGCACCATCCTGCATAAAAATGGTAGAATCCAAACAACCCTTTTCCTGCAATCGTGGTATCACAAAATTCTCAAGCATATCGGCATACCTGGCAGAATTGACGGAACAAGTCACCGGTCCACGGGGACGGATTTCTTCAAAAAAGTACGATGATGAAAGAAGCAGTAAAGCCGCACCATACTGTTAGTTTCGGTGAATGCATAGGAGTTGGCAGACACACTTGTGGATTTGTTGCAGCCCAAATATGGCAGTTGTGGGTATTGATGTCACCATTCAAATAAAAATGTGCCTCATCACTCCATAAAGTTTGCCATGGTCATGCATCATCCACTTCCATACGTGCTAAAAATCTCAACGAAAAGTCAGTTCGGGTACGTTCATCTCCAGGAAGCAATTGTTGAACAGGTGTGAGTTTATAGGGATAAAATGTCAATATCTTATGCAATATTTTCCTCACCGTCGAATATGGGATATCTGTTTGGCGTGCTATTGCGTGTGCACTGCTGGTACCCTGCACAGTAGTCATCTCCTGTTCCACAACAGCAGTTGCAACTTCCTCAACGTGTTGCTGCCTGATTCGTTTGCGTCCCCGGCCTGGTTGCACTCCTAGAGTTCCGGTAGGTTCAAATCGTTCAATCATTTTCCGTAAGTTAGTTATGCTCATCGGTCCTCTTCGTAACGTTTTCAATCGCCGGAATTCACGAAGGGCAGCACTTGCATTGTCGCTCTTCTGATAAAACAACTTGACTAATAACGCCCGGTCAGGCAGAGTAAGCGTCATCGTCAGGCCATTCGTTCGTGAATGATGGGAAATCCTCAGCCTTGCCTTTTATTGTCATGATTGCTCAACACGGAACGCGCTTATGCAAATGTATTCATTGTTTTCTTGAAATAAGCGCCCCCTACGGCGACTTTTGGTACTTTTTTTTTTTGCAGAAATCGAAACTGCATGTTCCAGTAAGTATATACACCAAAACGTATTGCATTTGGTCTAATAGAATTCCCGCTAGCGAGCTCTGAACACCTCACGTTATTTCTTGCCCACCCGGTACATTTACAATATTATAATACACTGCTCAAAAGAATTAGGGGAACACAATATAGAACGCCTGTTTTATTTAAATGAATGAAGGACACATGAACACATGAAGCGGTCTCAATTTATTCAAATTCAACAAATAAGTGTATGACTTAGTTTTCCAAGCATCTTTCGAAAAACCAAATGACAGACGTAACCCCTGGTGAAACTAAAGTGAGAAAACTGTTCTCAAGAAGGGGTTTCAAGACATCTCTGGATACACGTCTCCCTAGAAGTGTTCTCTAGTAACGTCTATTCCATCCGCGAGCTCGAAGGAACTTTGCGCATCTGCGATGCATGCTCCGCACAAGTCGACGGATGTCTGCTTGAGGAATGTTCTCCCATTCTTTAGTGAGGACCTGCGGAAAGTCGGGCAGTGATTGTGGACTTTTCATTTGACTTTTCATTGGATCCAGCAATAAAGAGAAAAATTTTCAACGTTTCACTGGATCCATGGCGTTAATAATGATCTATGTGGGACAATGTATATATTTTTGTGCTCACTTGACCTTCCCTAATGACATTCAACTTGGCGGGAGCTTGGACGTTGCCTTATGCGTCTTTCAAGCAAGTCCCATTGCTGGCCACTCCAATGTTGGAATGTTCCGTTCTTGGAGAAAATCCTGAGTGGCACGCGCCGTATGCGGACGAGCATTATCCTGCATAAGAGAAAAATCAGGGCCCACAACACAAGCAGCAAGCACTACGTGATCTTTCAGAATGTCCCTGATGTAGACTTCAGCATTGAGACGTCCTAGGACAACAACGAGATCAGTACGGCTGTCGATAGAGATCCCCCCCCCAACCATAACTGAATCACATCCCATTCTGTCTGTTTGTTGCATTGTTGTTTCTGCAAAGCGCTTTGCAGAGCGTCTCCACATACGCACACTGACGTCCATCACAACGTATAGAAGGAGATGAAGCCAGAAACTGTGGACACAGATTAACAAGAACAACAGGAAACCACTATTCCACATCAGATGTTTATTACAACGTATGCGCATTTCGGCAGCCAAGCTGCCTTCCTCAGCGAATACAAGAACTTGATCAGACCAGAGGAGTTCTGTTCTGATAAAGTAGAAGAATTACAGAGTCACTTATATAGTAAAAGACAGCTAGTTACAATCCAATTACAGAAATAAATGCAAGTTTAAAGTACATAAATTGAAATTACTGGTAGACGATGATCAACCAATCAGGAATCATTGTTGTCTATGGTGCGTTTATTCTTTCCATAGGTCAGTTTGGGAATATGCAAAAGTTCTGCCAAGTCTCTCAATTGTGTCACGTCCATGGGGCCCAAGTCACTGTTTAGTAAATTAGCAGGTTCTTCACTGGTGATGACATACGACTCCAGCCTTCCCTTTCTGGATATTAAATTAACAAGATCAGGAGAGGAACTAAATTACGACATCCACAGGAAAGCAAATTTCGTCCCAAATTTTATTAAAAATGACTCTAACCATAGCTATCAACACAAATTAGCAGCATTTAGACATATGGTTTACAGAGCGCATGTCATCCCTCTGAACACAAAAAGCAGAGAAAATGAACTTAAAACAATCGAGGAATTTGCCAGATTGAACGGTTACCAGAAAGAAATAGTCAACAGCATCTCCAAAAAAGTAAAACACAAGATCAGCCTGGAAAACATCACCACACTACAGAAAGGAAACATCCAAGGAAGAGTGTTAGCCTTGCCCTACAATCAACAACTAAATAAGGGCATGAGGAGGATCGCAAGAGAATTTGGCCTTACTATAGTCTATAGGAGTTCCAACACAACTAAAAAACAGATAAAGAACCCAAAGGATGTAATTCCGCAGGAAAATAGACCAGGAGTCTACAAACTACCATGTGCCAAATGTAATGCGGTTTACTACGGGCAATCACGGAGAGCAATCAAGACAAGAATTGGTGAACATTTGGCATGTATCAGGAAAGGAAATTTTGCAGTATCGAGATTCGCTGACCATATCCTAGATTGCCAACATGACTATAATCCTGAAGACTTTGAAATTATTTACAGCACAAGTGACCCGAAACTGTTGAATTTCCTGGAGTCGTATGCCATCACCAGTGAAGAACCTGCTAATTTACTAAACAGTGACTTGGGCCCCATGGACGTGACACAATTGAGAGACTTGGCAGAACTTTTGCATATTCCCAAACTGACCTATGAAAAGAATAAACGCACCATAGACAACAATGATTCCTGATTGGTTGATCATCGTCTACCAGTAATTTCAATTTATGTACTTTAAACTTGCATTTATTTCTGTAATTGGATTGTAACTAGCTGTCTTTTACTATATAAGTGACTCTGTAATTCTTCTACTTTATCAGAACAGAACTCCTCTGGTCTGATCAAGTTCTTGTATTCGCTGAGGAAGGCAGCTTGGCTGCCGAAATGCGCATACGTTGTAATAAACATCTGATGTGGAATAGTGGTTTCCTGTTGTTCTTGTTCCATCACAACGAGTTACGCGAAATCTGGACTCGTCTGTCAAGAGAACAGACCGCCACTGACGCAGCTGCCAGTTGATGCGTTGTTGGGCAAACAGACGTAGGGCTTCTCGGTGTTGGCGCGTGAGATGAGGAACACGATTCGGCCTTCTGGCTCTCAAACCACCTTCCCGTAGTCTGTTTCTGACTGTTTGGTCAGAAACAACCACCCCGGATGTCGCACGGAGGTCGTTTTGCAAGTCTCTAGCAGTTGATGTTCGTCGACGAAGAGCAGAAGTTGAAGATATCGGTCCTGAATTCTTGTCGTTATGCGTCCTTGTCCAGTCCTTCGCGAATAACGACCAGTCTATTGGAAACGATTCCATGCACGTTGGATCACTGAAGGTGACACTTGAAGCTATCTGGCGACGGACCTGATTGAGTAGCCTTCTTGGAGCAGCGTAACAGCTCTTGCAACTTTCTCCAGCCTGAGATGTCTCATTTTGTCTCAATTAAACCTCCGAATACTGTATCAGAGCTTTAACATTAATGCTATTTGAAGACCATGTGACCTTTGTCATATGGTAATGACCATTCTATTTTCAAGGGGTCTCTGGTATTTTCACTTTAAACTCACGGAAAAAAGAGAAACTCGAAAAAACACTCGGTGATTTCAATAGACCACATCTAATTGATCAAAAAAAAAACAAAAAACTATGAAACATTTTATCGGAAATCTTGATCTTGAGATTTTACAAATGTTTTCAGAAGTATTCCTCTTTTGAGCAGTGTACATGTAATGTTGAAATGTATACCACATTTTCGGAAGAGGGAGTAGTATATAATTTCCACTTTGTTCGTTTACGTGGTTAGAAGTGTTTTAGTTTAGCGTTGATTTTTATAAACAATTTTATAATATTTTTTTTTTTTAAATTGTAATTTTATAGATCTGCTTGCCGAAATAGGTGAAGGATATCCATGAGGAATTTGAATTTTCTTTTACGGGGTTTGTGTATATAATTTCAAAGTTTTTAATTATTTTTAATTCAGGAGAATTTTTTATTTCTATTTAAAAAGAAAAACTTTACGCGATAGGTAAAGGAGTGAAATGCAATACCGTATTTACCGCAATAAATGCCGATGTCGAATTTAAGCCGACACCCCTTTTTTTTTTGTTTTTGTTTTGGTCATTTTTATAGTAAAAAAACCCCAAATATCTTATATTAAACCGACCTCTATTTTTTCACTGTACTTAATATTATTTAAATCCACATGATTTTTTCTTTTCAAAGAATAGACATGGCTACGCCACTGTATCCCACTGTTGATACACACATGTACATTTCAAAACAGAATTTATTTACAAAACTTAATACCATAAATAAAAAAAAACCTTTCAATAAAAAAATTAAATGTAATTTTGCTATTCATTTTCTTCATCATTTGAAGTTTTTTCCCCTCTCTTCTTCTTCCTCTCATAAAAATGTCATCTTCAGTGCCGTACATATAAGGAGAAACATATTTTGAACCCTTTAAAGATATATTCATTGGAAATACATTCCATGCGAGTTTGATCCATTCACCTAATTGTGCAATAGACGGATTTTTAATTTTTCCAGTTAGTGTTAAGGAATGCATACTTATCATCCAACAACCATTCTATATATACAATGTAGTCGTCTGAGATTATCCTAAAAAGACTTGTTTACAGAGACATCTAATTGGCCTACAAAAAAATGGCGTCAATAAAAAAAAAAAAAATTTTATTCACCGCATTCGCATTCGAGATCCCTTTTTCCCAATCGGATTTCAGGATAAAACCTCGGCTTCTATTCGGGCAAATACGGTAATTTTGTGCCTGTGGTCTGGTTGGAAGAGGCATAGATTAAGTTATTAGTTTTGGACTTTTTACGGAAAATTTTAACTTCAAATAGACAGGTTTTGTATGTATAGAGAAATTGTTTTATCCAGATAATTAATCTTATCTTTGAATTTCTTTTCTGGAAAAAAATCTTAATTACATTCTAATTTATTAAATTTGAATAAAGGTGATCAATATTCATCAACGTGTCTTCTTTAGAATATTAATTTCATGTTTTTGGCTAATTGAGTTACACAAGATTTTATAAATATATTTCTACTTATTGGTGGGGGGGGGGTGTCCCATTCTGTTTTAATTAAATTGATGTGTGTTATTAAAGATCTATTTTCGTTGTTTGAATTCTAATAATAAAACATTATTTGAAGAAGAATTTATATGATTTGGCATAATTTACTAGAAACAAGAAAACATTACTATAAGGGTTGTAAATACAGTAGTGACAACATATTCGAATTGTAAAAAGAATTTGAAAATTAAATTCAAATTATATAAGTTGGAAAAATTTAGATTTGTCTGTTGTGAATTATTTTGGGAGACTAACTGATAATATTGTAGTCGAAAAATGAAGAAATTTTTTTTCCCGCGAAGTTTTTCATAAAAATTCTGTTTACCACTTAAATATACGATAATTTGTATTTTTATTTTAATAATTTATTATATTCGGTGCATTATTTACTATTTACTGGATTAGCATATTCATATCTGTGATTACAAACTCGAACCTGCCATCAGAATCGATAAAGTTTTTATGTATAAGATGCACGTTTCTGAGAGACGAAAAACACATACTGAAGGAATCATTTTCTTCAGAAGGATTTTTGTGGAATTGATTTTAAAATATTTAAAAGAAAGTTTTCACGCTTCATTATCAAAATGTAAAATTCACGAAGACCCGATTTAAGTCGTTGATAAAAAAATTTATCTTGATTATTTATTGGCCATAAGGATTCTTTGGTATTGAATTTTTTGTGTTAATAAATTATAAGCTAAGATTAGCTTTTTTTTCTTCACCTTCTAATCCGATGTTTTTGCACTTCATTGGTTAACCGTTAAAAGTTTCTTGAGGAGTGATATGCATGGAAAGGTTCATTGAGTAACTTTAAGAAACAAAGTAAATATTATTAAAATAAAATGCAAGAACGTTGAATAATACAATTTGCTCTTGTGGATGAAGGGACCGGTTCTTACTTCCCATCCCGTCCTTTTTTTTTTTTTCTTTTTCTTTCTTTCTTTCTCCACCTCTCACAACCCTTTTCCGTTGTGCGGTCCGCCTACGCCCCTGGCCGCTTGTCTGATTTCTCTGGTTTTGGTGGAAATCGAGCGCCGTGTCACTTCGATCGCTCTCCTTCTTTGCTTTTCCCTTTCCCTTTGATCTGTGGGTTTAGTAAACGAAGCGGAAGCGTCATTCGATGGGGAGAATTTTGAGTTGAACGTGCCACGTGCGTCCAGAGGGCAGCCATCCGCGCGTGGGCGGAAGACGAGTGCCTCGCCAGAGGACGCTCTATTTGGACAGAAGGTCAGAGGAATGCTGACCGCGCCCTTCTAACAGCGAGTCTGACTCACGTGAAAAAGACACTGACACACACGCATATCGAAGGGAAAGAGACAAGGACATTTTGGATCGGTCGTTGGTGGGCAGGGCGACAGAGAGGAGACAATGAAATTGAAATTCAGTGATTCCTACCTAACACGAACGTTACGTAAAATTATAATAATCTTCTACCTTATAATAATGATACTACTACGACTACTTATAACGCCACTTTGTTTCAGTTCTAATAAGAAGACCATTAGTACTTGGTCGGAAAGAGTGACAGAGAGATCTAGAGAGGACTTCTAAGAGGAAGCAAAATATATTTTTCTGTTACAAATTAAATTTGTATATATTACATTTTGTTATGCTGTACATAAAATAATGTGGTTGTGCATATGAAAAATTATAGTAATCTTGTAATTTTAATATCAACGAATTGCCTTGTAACTTACAAGTTTTTGTAAATAGATTCACAAACCTAGGAAGAACTTAAAAAAAGAGGAAGAAGTCATTCAGTGCCAAATAAGGGGAATATGGGGGGGGGGGGGAGGGTTATTCGAGAGCTGCTTAAGAAACAGCCAAACTGAAGCATACAATAAAGATGGCCTCCAGCAGATGATCCATCGCTTGTAAAAAGGTGTATAGATTTCACTTTAAACTGTGATGCCTTCTGACAGTTGATACAAATTCATCTGCAAATGAATATACGAGGACGAGTAAAAAAAGTAAACGGACATAAAAAAAAGTAATCAAATTCTTTTATCCTATTACATTTCTGCATAGTCTACCTCTAACTTCTAAAGCCCTTTCTAGCGAGCGTCGTTTGCTCACGGCCTACTGTTATAACATCATAATCTTCTGTGCCGGGGCATTGTTTCTAGGTGTTGACTGAGTCCACCTCTTAACAAGCTTTAGTACGCACTCCCTCCTGGAAAAAACTTTTTTGGTCATTTCAACGCCATCATCTTGCTGAGATAATTTATGTCCACACAGCTGCTTTCAACGGACCAAAAAGGTCATGGGGAGCTTTTGTAAGGTGTGTGCTTCAACATTTCAAACCAAAATCTTGAATGCATTGATTCGTTTTCCCAGCCGTATGAAGACGAGTAGTATCTTAAAACATAACCACGCCTTTTCAAAGTTTCTCTCGACATTTAGACTTGTTTTTCGGTTTAAGGTTTCGAAATAGTTCACACGAGCTGTTGCTGCTTATCGTTTTACTTAAGAATCAAATATTGAAGGCCTACCTAATCGCTTTTCATTGCAGAGAGTGAAGCGGTCATTTATAAAACGATCTATGCACTCACAGAACTTGCTGCTATATTCTGTGAATAATCTCTGTTGATTCATCCACTCAGAGTGAAAAAAACTAATAACTAAACTCATTTCTATCGTGATGTTAGAAACGAACCCTCGTATTGAATTGATATGGAAATCACCACTGGACAGAGCTAAGCAATAAAAGCAACAGTCCAAACAGGTGGTAATGACATGGGAACCTTTCGAATCTGCAGGGAGAATGTGGTACAATGTTCTATTCTAGTTCTGCCAATGTGTCCATGATTAGTTTAGCTTTGAGCCCTTGCTTTGTCTTCCAAAAGACAGTCTCCTAATGGTGAGTAATTCTGGCCGCTTCTTTCTCAGTGCGGGCCTTAGGGAGTTCTTCAACAGACTGATATAGTATGTTTGATGATCCTTCGAGAATTCAACAAGAATAACGGTGGTTATGTCCCAAAATACGATAGTCATCCTATTGCCTTGGTGGCTGATAGGGTGCTCTACAATTTTTTGGGTCTCCATGTTTGCATGCTTGCTTTCCAAAGAAGGGTGATGAATCCATATCTTGTTCACTGGAATGAAACATCTGAAAAAGTTGACTTCTTTCCTAATATGTCATTGCAGCAGCATGTTCGACGTTTTCAACCTGGTTTGCTTTCTGAACATACTGTAGATGTTTAAGCGCCCATTTGGCATTGGCCTTAGTGACTCCTTTTGGGACGAAGAATTTTTATAGGTAAACATTTTTTGGAGTTATTAAGGTTTTTATTGCCCCGCCCCCGATAAATCGACACGGCCCTCAATTTTCTTTTCCTGAATTTTTCATGAAATTTTTTTTTATTTTGAGATGAAATTCTCTGCAGCTAACTTCTCCGAAACGGACTGTAATTGAGATGAATAGTTTTTGGACATTAATTGATGGGAGACAATGGAACCATTTAGGAGATATTGAGGATTTATATTTTTACAAAATAGCAGAATTCTTATTAATATTATTATTAAATTTCTTTTTAATTGCGAAATTAGACATTTGACTCTGTAACATTGGACTTAGACATATGCAAGAAGAATTAATTTTAGATCATAGTGGGAGACCTGTGCAAATGTACCATTCCGTCATTTCAATTTATTACGTTTTGAACAGCCCCAAGCTTCAGTTTAGCCTGAAACTTAACGACCAACATATTTTGCATGCTTTCTGCAACAGTTTTCTCAAGATCAAAGACATCAGCCATCGCTAATTCACCACTTAAACAAAATCAACGTAGGAGAATGTTCACCCTAAAGTACAGAGGATGGGCAACAGTGATTATGAACGATTTTGAAATTCCAAAGAAAATTAGTTTCACACAGTACATAAACAACCTTATTCGAATTGAAGTCCTTGATTATTGCATATTTATTGACATCATTTTTTCTAATTTCTTAAGTGGCATTAATGAGTCCGTAGGCATTTTTTTCCACTCGTCGAGGCAGGCCTTTTTGTAGGCTGTAATACTTCTCACCTTTCGGGATTCAAATTTTCTGTTTCAAATAATCTAAGCAAAAAATCTACTGGGGCACTTTCTGCCCGAGTCTAGGATATTGTATCAGGACTCACAGGCTTGTTCCGGCGTTTCGTTTCACGACATTATATAGACTTAGGCCATTTTTGCTGTAAGAGCTGTAAAATCATTCCCGGGATTAACTTTCACACTTAAAAGCAGTTATGCAGTTTGAAGAAATGCTAACTTTTACTAGCATCTATCTTAGATGCTAAAAATGTCTGATCCTGTAAAAATGAACGGCTCGACACCAAATCTTTTTCCCTCCTCACAATGAGTTGCTGGATCTTTTCCTGAAGGATGTTTAACTTGGGTTCACAATGACTACCATGAACTGAACTACACCTCATAGAATTTAAACGCAGTACAAAATAGTTGTTATTATATCAAAGGCAGCCCTATATGAATCTCGAATAGGATTTTTTTTTAGAAACTTCGTAGCTATGCTTCTCTTCTGTTGAATTCAACCTGTTTACAGTTGTTCTACATGGTGATGCTTGTCGCATATTTTGGACTGTTCTGCTTCAAAATTTATTATTAACGTTCGAAATGATTTGGAAAAAAATTGTACAGACTAATCGGTTTCATTAGGGCATCCTCAGATTTATCTTAATTAATGTATTTATAAAATGAAATATTATTTTGAAGCAACATCTCCAATTTTTAGTTGGCTTTGATGCATCTGGGCCGAACAGGTTGGGATTTGGAATGAATTTAAAATACCTATCATTTCAAGGGCATGTATTTATATTTACAATTAATATTTATAATTTAATTTTCAGTTCTTTCATTACTATGGACAAATAATTGGATCACGCTCATTTTATTAGGGTTCCCCTTCTTCTTATGAACTAAGTTAATGAGATCCAATTTATTTTAATTACACAAGGCCTACGTTTTCCTGGAGCTGTCCTCTTTCTCGGGACACTAATTGCTTATTTATTTTCAATTCCACTTAACGACAGTAGATTGACATTGCTACGTTTGAGTGCCAACTTAGTTCAGCAATGTCTTATTCAGTATTTGCAAATGGAGCGACCTCTTTTGTAAATTACCTCGTGTATTTCGTCCGGTTGTTCTGAAATGTTAGGTTGTTCAGTTGTTCAATTTAGACCTGTTAATTATCGGGACTTATAATACAAGTTGATGTAATACGCAGCCCGGTCAGGCAATTGAAATCATAATGGTGTGCATTGAATATGGATGATTTCACTGAACAAGTTTTAGAACTTTAAGTTAAACGCATTAACGCATTTCACTCAGTATTTTACAAATTTATTAAAAATAAAGTGGAATTTTGGAACATTCCCGAGTAATCTATAATTGCCATTGTCTGAGTGGTTTCGTGAGCGTTTGAGCATTTGGTTCACTAGTGATTTTGACTCTAGGGCATCATCTATTGTGAAACTGGGAAGCGCGATATTATCATAGAAGTTTTATTTCTGGTTCAGATTATTCAGCTAACTATCTCTGTTTTCGTGTGGTGCTCTTGAACATTAGGTCACAATGGAGTTAGCAACGATTATATGCAAAAATTACTTAAATTCAAAACACTTCATGTCGTTAGGTGGATATCTAATAATGAGAATGACGTCGATTCGTTGTTGCTGGCAGCATCAACATGAGCATCGTATATGGCAAGGGGTTTTTCGGTTGTCACAAAGCATAATATTAAAGTGAAAGCATTCAACGATCTCCAAAAAAATAATTAATAAAACAAAAACAAAATTTTATCATAAAACAAACAAACAAAAAAAAAACAACCTAAATCCCTCTTTCATTATTTCTACAGCAGGACTTGATTCGCTTTTTTGTTTTGTCCTTACATAAATAGAAGTGTAAACATCATTAATCTAAGATGAAGTTGAGGCATATAATTGGCAAGTAAATTTATAACATACATTTGCTTCTCAACGTTAGAATAAAAATATTAAAAGAAAGAAAAATAATTCATAATGAAAGTGCATGTATTTGAATAAAAAAATGATGATTTTTCAATGAATTGTAAGTCAAATTCCAGTGTACAGCTTAAAATGAATCTATACATCCATCCATCGAACTACCCATGCATCATGACTGCTGCACACAGGGTAAACCAATGAGCTTCTTATCTAAGAGTTATTATATTGATTCTATAATTTTCACATCAATTCTGTAAAAATTCACTCCCACCCTTCATCTGTTCTTGATTATAAGTATTTTAACACACACCTTGTTGAAATAATAAATTAATATTTATAAATCGAGATAATGTCAATTCGTAGCAATTACTGATATAGCTTATGTTTGTGTTTCTTATTAAATATTATAAAATTTTTTTATAAAAAATGCTGGTTAATAAATTGATACCTTGAAGATATCAATTATTATTAACAACCTGAAATTATTAAAATTGTTGTTTTCTATCAATAATTAATTTCCAACAGCTAAAAATTCATTAAAAATATTTTATTCAAATACATTCACTTGCATTATAAATTATTTTCCTTTCTTTTAATATGTTTATTCTAAAGTTGAGAAGCAAATGTTCACTTTAAATTATAAACGTCAGTTTCTCATATTTATTCCATAAAAATTTCCACCAGCTATTGGATTTTAATATTTAAAGAGATTAGAGATGTGTTCTCTTTTTAATCAACAAGTTTATAATTTTTTTATCCATTCTTCAGAGATAAAATTTCAATTCAAAATTGTCAAATTATACAAACTTTCACTGGGCTTATTATGAAAGTTGAACTCCGCAGAACTGAGCGACATCTAACGCTATTTAACGAAAATTAATCTTATTTTTACCTGTCTGAAAAACGTTTAAATTTCTTTAGAAGTATAATTAATTGCAGAATTTAGCAAAGTGCTTTCGAATAATCTTGATTTAGGATCTAATAGCATTTAATAGTAATGCAAACGACTAATTACCAGTAAGAGTTAAATTTATTGCTCTTGCTATTAGAGTGGAACTTTGTCAACATTCACGTCACCAGCTTGTTTCTTATTTGAAGAAGGGAGGAAAAGTTTATCCTTCTGCTGTTAGAAATTGTAACTAAGTCAATGTGCATTTTACACTCTCCATCGAGGCATTGAGCAGATAAAATCTGTGGAAAATTATAAATGTTAAGGTGGAAAAAAAAGACATTCTTTGGCTATTATGGCGATTAGGATCGGGATTGTGAAGAGAGGAGGAGAAGGAAATTTTCGGCTTTTCTACCAAAGTATATCAGTAAGACAAATGACCATTGTGAGGGGCAGTTAACTAATATAATTGCTGCTTCCTGTTATTTACAAGATAAGGTCTTGTGAGAAGTGGCGTTTCAGGTCAAGACATTGTCGTCGTCAGAGACAACAAACCATTTAGAAGTTTAAGAACGAGAAAGTTTTTCCCTCACGTCTTACATGAATAAGCACTGTGAAAAAAAAATCCACGTCTCTTTGCATAAAACAAAGAGGCAATTGGGTTTCATGGTAGAAGGTAAGAGGATTCCTCGGAAAAGGGCTTTCCCTCCTTATAAGATAGCGACACTGATTGCAGAAAATTTTCACTTGTCCACGGGGTTATGTTGTTATTATACAGAAATAATGCCCCTTCGATAAGAAAACAACAACATACAAGTGGTTGCATTTTTATTAAAAATGATGAATTTTTAAGCCAAACTAATAGTTTATACTTTAAAGTTATTCATTTGCAGTTATTAATATTGAAAGCGAAGAGTTCAATTATCTCTAATGCAATTGTTTATTTTATTTATTTTATTTTATTTTATTTTATTTTATTTAAATCTATTGCATCCCTATGGGATAAATGAGATTCATCTGAAGCGTCATCAAATGATTTGTCACAAGTGAAGAAATATGGCATTAATGATTAATGTAGTATTTTATATTACAGTTTATAATTTCATCTCTCATGACATTTGGTATCAAAAAGATATTTTGCTGAAAGGTAAGACGAAATTTTCATCGGCATAAATATTAATAATTTTGTGGTGGTCTTTGCCATTAATTATGAAAGTTAATCGGGAGTCCTCGGTCAATTAAATCTCTATGCCTTCATACAAATCTTTCCATTTAGATCTATCTATTAATTAAGGTAATGTTAATAACGAATGATCGGCCTCGGTGGCTCAGTGGCTGCGTGATCGCCTCTGATGCCCAAAGACGCCGGGTTCGACCCCGGCCGAGGACGACGAGGATTTTTTTCAGGGGAAAAATCCTGAGATCACGCACTTCCTTCGGAAGGGAAGTAAAGTCATTGGTCCCACGTAGTCGTTGGCCGGCTGCACGTTAAAGAACCCTTGCGAGGCAAAATTTGCGGCCCCTATAACGCCGTCCTGTTGAAATGACCATGGTAGTTGAAAAGGACGTTAATACCAAACAAACCAAACCTAAATAACGAATGTTTGTTATAAAAATCTGTAATGAAAATATAGCTCGTAACAAGTTGTTATAAATAATCCGACTTTAGTGAGTCGTTGGTTTGAGGTATTAGTCCAGATCGTTATTGCATACTCCAAATCGGATTAATAATTAGCGAGTTATTAATCTAGTTAATCTTTAGACCAGCGAATCAATTCGGTTGTCAAACGATAAGGAATCAAAATTCAGTCCAAGTATTTTATGCGAGGATGATTCGTAAATGTTTATTAATCCATGACATTTAAAGGATAATGATCCACATTAAATAAGCTTGGATGATGACAGACTGGATAGATGACTGCTAGTCTCTCCGCATGCTAAAGGACTCAAAGGTCTGCTGGAATCAACATGTGATGACATATGCACTGAACAAAACCATAAAGCTAAATACAACCTGATTCCTCTCATGAGCCATAAGAGTGCCCTTGGAGTCGACGACAATCTGCAGGATGGACAATTCTTTTCTACGGCATGCCATTATGGGCAACAATCCGCAGAAGTAGACGGAGTGAGCTTCAATTGTTTCAAAATGTTAAACTGAGGATTATAGCTCAACTTGACAGAAGAACTGTGAAGAATCGGTCCACCCACAGCGACTTCGAAATGGCGCACTTCGGAGAATTCGTCCAAGAGCTCCTGGTGAAAATAAAACAGAAAATGAAGACACATGGCAACGATTTGGTGGCAAGACTTCAGTTATTTGCTGGTCATGAACCGGCACACGAAATATCACGCGTTACATTATAGATGTGAGCTTCAAGGGCATTAAAGTTCCTTCCCTGACTACTTCTGGAAATTGTCTGTTTCCTTCCCTCCTCTATGTTTTCTGTATATTTTGTAGTCTTTTGTTTTTTTATTTTTTTTATTTCTGTGATATTTGTTGAGGAAAATTAAGTTTAATGGGTGCACTGCTTCCATACGTCCAAATATTATTGTACACTCTTGTCGCTTGTCATTACCACTCTATTAGATTTGTCTTGCGAATTCTATTTGGATAAAGGTCGTTTAAGAATTTATTATTATTATTATTATTATTATTATTATTATTATTATTATTATTATTATTATTATTATTATTATTATTATTAACAACAACATGGTTCCTGTCTTTCTTTCTGGCATTGAGATTAATTGCACACCACCTCCTTTTATTTGAGCCCCTTGAACTTGACCTTATTTGGATCCACTTTTGGAACTTCCAAACTTTGTTAGGAGTTTGATCTTTCCAAAAAATTAATAATAGTTACCATAATTATTTAATTAAAAGCATAATCAGATACCACACAATACATTATAATTTTTTTATTTACTATACTAGGCAGTAGATTGTAGAATAACGTGATTCAAAACAATTAACAATATTTACAAAAAATAACAGATTTAACAATTTCATCAAAAAGAATAAAAGTCATAATCAACGATAAAAAAGAGAAATCACAACAAACTTACTCATTTGACATTTAATTGCACAGTTTACAGTAATTTCAGAATGTCTGTTTTCGAATTATATGAAAATGAAGTTAGTTTGCATCATCTGATGGTCGAGACTGCAAACGTTTATAAATCTGACATCCAACGTAAGTTGGCAAAATATTTTTAACTCCACTACGTTCCTGGTT
Organism: Rhysida immarginata; assembly: GCA_023313115.1. Classification (NCBI taxonomy): domain Eukaryota; kingdom Metazoa; phylum Arthropoda; class Chilopoda; order Scolopendromorpha; family Scolopendridae; genus Rhysida; species Rhysida immarginata. The sequence continues at coordinate 338,832 of JAHWFO010067154.1, forward strand.
GTAATTATTCTCAGCAGTCCAATTTTGGAGGATAACTTTGGAACACTTCGCTAAAGTTAAACTAGGAATTGTTTGTAGTTACAATATTAATTAAATATTTTGGACAGTGTATATACTTTGTACTTTATAAGTTCTTAAAAGAAGGTTAAAATACTGAAATGAGTTCATTGAAATACTTTCACAAAATAGGAATTTTGAAACGTTTTGGTTTGTTTATTGTATTAACAATTAAATTAACGATGTTTCAACTGGTCTCGCTTCATTGGACAGATTAAATAAGATTTGTACTAATGCAGTGAAGTAAATTTCGCGCGAAGATAAATATTTGAACTGATTACCAGGTATATAGCCACCAGGGCCGAATTATTTACACTGTAAACGATTATTACTCTATATAGTAGCTACATAAAAAATATTTCGTTGTACAACTTTAGAATGATACTTTTAGCCTATTCTTGTATTATAAGCGTATGACTAATAATACTGCAAGAAGTATTTTGTATTTAAACACAATGTTTTGATAAATATCGATAATTTAATATTTTGCTCCATCTCCTTTAACTTCAAAAGCATATTATGCGATAGTTACTCTATTATCTTAATCATTCGTGATCGGAAGTTAAATGTACTTGGAATTATTCATTAATTTGAAGCATTTAAACAAGGGAGATGGTAAAAAAAAAGTAATCTTCGCAGGGCCGTAGCCAGGACATTATCTTGGGGGGGGGGGGGGCGGATTCGATTTTCAAAAATTCTGGACCTTTTTTCAAAAATTCCACTTTTTACATATTTGGGACGCGGACATTTTTCCATAATGGGGTGGTCGTCGACCCCCCGCGATCCCCCCCCCCGGCGACGGGCCCGCTCCGGGATTATAACTTTTTAAATATAAAACTGTGAATTTTTAATTTAAATATTTAGTCGATCAGATTTTGCACTGAGGTAGTAGGTACATAAATACAAATAGTCATTTGTTTGACCTAGTTGTCGAAGAAGGAAATTTTAATAATAAAAAATGCTGAATAAATCAATATATCAGCTAACTTTAAAGATTTAAGATTCCAGGCCTTCTTTCCGTTTTTTCTAAAGTGCTAAATCTATTCATCTTCTTACTAATCCACTCTGACATGTATTCTCTCTAGAGGATAAAAAAAAAATTGATTTTTTTGGAAAAGAAAAAAAAAATCCCTTGCTACGCCACTCCTTCTCAGACAGTGTTTTATGGTGTAACGGTTGCTTAGCATTCGGTCGATCGCAGCTTCCTCCACACCTGGCGCAGCTCGGCAGGTTCGAATCCATGACAAGAGATGGCGTTCTTGTACGCGCAGACAGAATCGTTTTTGGCGACGTTAAAGCTTCCGTGATCCTGCGGGATGAGCCCGACTCGAGCGGCGCACATCCCCGTGATGAACACGTCCTCGACGCCGAACAAGGGCGTTGCGGTGGCGACCCTCAGGAGCAGAGAGGCCGCATCCGACGACATGACGTAGGCTCCGCCCGAAAGGTAGCGGGGGAAATACTGACCACGGTAAGAAGACAACAGGGAAAACCGTTTGGAGGCCCTTGACCTGTTTGGTTTCGCCTTCACGTGCAGATGACCGAATAGCTGATAACGCATCCGTCGAACGGCTGATAAGTAATTGAGGAGATTGGGCAGGTGGATAAGCATGTCGTCGTCGGTTTTGAGTAGGAACGAGGCGTCCGGACAGAAGAGCGATACCCAGCGCAGGAGCATCACGGACTTCACGGTCAGATTGCCGTAGGTGTCGAGAAAGTCCTCTTGAATGATGTCGCCGAACCGTGACGCTTCCCGTGAAATAAGCGCTTGAAGCGATCCGTTGGTCGGCCTGCGGAACGGAAACAATAAAAGATGAGGATGTATTATTGCTGTAAATTAAATTACCCTCTAATTAACCTTTAAATCAACGATTGATGAATCATCATCTGCAATTGTTTTAAAGCTATTAAAGTATCAGGTTTTGAGTGATAGACCAGGAAAACGTGATTTTCATAGTCTGTTAATTAAGAAATAAAAGAAAGGGAATTCGTAAAACATTATTTTATAAAGTTTGCCATGGTAACACAATTTTTCTAATATCAAGGTCATTTATCATTATATACAATTTATATAAATACGAACTCAATGTTTTCACAGATTAACAATTCTTAATATCAAATTCTTTATTTACGTTTTAAAAGAATCTTACACTTAAACGGACCATTAGGAATAGGCAAAAAAATAGCTGAAGTGAAAAAGTAATCTTAAGTGTCATTGACCTTTTTATTGTCATATTTAGGTTAATTTTAACATTCTCTTGTATTTACACACAAGTTTAAAATAAAGGACTAACATGAATTTCATTATTTTAAAAAATTTGAAACTGAAAATATACAAAAAAAAGATTGGAGATACGCGTCGAGATGACTAAGTGACAAATGAGCAGATTAAAATAGAAAGTGTTTTAGAAGCGTTGAACAGTTAATGAAATTACGAGTAGTAAATCTCAACACGAAAACGGTAAGAAAACAAGTTGAGAATGCCGTCGTTACCAAAACGAACTTAAAAAATGTGAGGAATTTAAATGCGAAAATATAAATGGGTAAATGTGTTCGATAGCATGTATGGAATAAACTTGTGTGATGTTTAAATGCATGTTATTACGAGTTATTATGAATAAGCTCCAGTTTCTGAATAGGTGAATAGTGTATAAGATAGTGAAGTGGGTAAATGAGAATAAAGCGTGAAACCATAACAACAGTACATTTATGCATGATTTATATGAATTAAAGGATTCTAGGACTCGTTAGTTTAAGTAGAGAAACTACATGCAAGTAGTATTTCGCAGCGAAATATGTCCTGTTTCATACTATTGTTGCATTATGGTTCTCATTTGTTGAGTTGATAAATTATATACATCAATGCATTAGGGTTTATATTGTTATGTTTAACGCCATAATTGAACAATAAATTTATACCCGTCCCCCCCTTAATAAAGAGGAATGTATAGAAAAATAGCGGAAGGCCTGAGATCACCTATTTTTACCCTTTTATCTGCACTTTTTTACCCCCCCCCCCCAATTTTTTAATCGAAAAATTGATTTTCTCGAATATAGTACGTTAGTTAGAAAATGAAAAAGAGCTTTATCTTCTTTCGTTTCTCATCATTTCCAATCGAATGATATGCCATATGTTGCCATAGTTCTAAAGACCAAGTGAGCCAATCAAAACCAAATTAAATGGTGAAGGTACACATGTCCATAGTAAGCTACATTCCGAATTTCAACCTTCTACTAATGCCTCAAAAATTGCAGAAATTATGAAGGGGGCGGACGGACAGACGGGCATTGTAAAACCAATAAGTAGCTCCACTCACTATGAGTGAATTCCTGGACTGATTTAAATTGCTTTGATTGGAGAATTTTGAATTACTTGACCTTGACATAGTTTTCTTTCGTTGGGTGGATTGTAGACATAAACAAAATCAATACGAACATAAATCTTTCATACGAAAGAAAATGCCCGTGGGAAGCCAGCAGAGTACACTTTGTTACTATCGGTTTTTCTGCCAAAGTTAGTGTACAAAAGCCTGGCAAAACCACAATCCTGAACACTTATCAATAGTAAGGAAATTTCTATACCAGGCTTTGATGCTTCCACTAACCTTTCCCCTCCTTTCATCTGGGACTTAGATTTCGGACATGATCCGAGTGAATTGCGAGTTCATATCACCCGGTTTATATATCTCCAATTTTGAAAATTTTGTCAAATTTGTACTTATTATTGAATCTACTATATGAACACATATGCGCTACATCGGTATCGACTGTAATACGCGTTTCATTTATGAAGTTTTTGATACAAAATAAGAAAACACGCTTTTAAATGGACTGCCGCGTCTATTTTTTTGGAGAGAAGCATTTTATTTTGTTTATGAATATTTATTTTTAATTATATCTAGTTGTTTTATATTATCGCACGAAATTTGATAGGATTTGATCATTATTATATTGTTTAAGTTTCAAGAATCTTACTGCTATAAATAAATTTTAAACAATTATTGTGACTAGATTTTAGGTTTTTAATCTATTTAATTTAGTCTTATTTTTAATCCTTCCGTTTTGTAGTTGAAGTTTATTAAGGGGTTTCTTTCATTTTATTTATTGCACAACCGAAGAGAGGTAAAGAAAGAACTGGATAGAAACCTTTTCTGCTTTGAGGAAAAGGAATAATGTCTGCCAATAAAGTATTTTTTTTTCCAGAGCACTTTAGTTGAAGAATTACTTATGTTAATAATTTATTTGAAACTTTGATTTAAAATTTACATGATCTGTTTTAATTATATTTCTAATTACTGACAGCATTACAGTCTTTTATTTTTAATATTTTTAAATATGATCAATGAAATGTGAAATTTCGTTATGTAAATTCAATCTCGGACTCTGAAATTATATTGAGATAATTGACATCCGATTTATGATATGGACGTGAAATTTCAGACTGAATTGATTAAAATCAATTATGTTGCATTCGTTTTAAATTTAAATGTGGCAGAAATTATTCTACAATTCTATAATGAAGTCTACAGCCTCTCCATAAAGTTTATAATATTGAAATAAATTAGATGTGCTTTCATTTAAACAAAATAATCTATATACAGAGTGATTATAATTAAAGCTACGATTTCAAAAATTGATAATTTGAAAACTGCTCGTCAGAATGACCTGATATTTTAGCAGAACAATCGTGAGGCAATGGAATTTTGTTTGGCGAAGGAAAAAAATAGTTCCAAAATCTGCCGATAGATTGGGCTGGCAGGGTAATGTCAGAGGAAAACCCAAAAATGGATTCGTGAAACACAATAGGAAACAATAGAGTTCAGGGGTTTACGAAAAATTTATTAGCGAAAAGACAATGTCACGTATTAGGAATCTGCATATCTCCAGACAATGTAAACCCTGCCAGCGCCATCTATCGGCTGATTTTGGAACTATTTTTTTTCCTTCGCCAAACAAAATTCCATTGCCTCATAATTGTTCTGATAAAATATCAGGTCATTCCAACGAGTAGTTTTCAAATTATCGATTTTTGAAATCGTAACTTTAATTATAACTAGAGAGATCCCGTCAAAACTTGACGGTAAACAACCCATCTCCATTTTATTTTCCCTATAATGTTGTTTATTGTTATCGTCGTTAATTGCTTACGTAATTGTTGTTGATTTGATCATCAATGGTAGCAAAGCTGTTGATTGTAACGCTATTGTGGAGAAGATTGTTTGGTTTGCCAGCGTAAGCATTTCCAATTGTAAATAAGCGCTAATTAATAGTAATAAAGAAAATGAAAAGTAAATTTGACAAATCTACAGACTAAGACCTTTCATTTAAGACCAAAATGAATATTAGAGGTGAATTATTTTCATCAACGAACTGCCGAAAGAACAGATGATGCTCGGACGACTATAGTCAGGTGACGTTTTAATCCGTCGCCAACAATGGTTAAACGTGCAACAATAATGCAAAATTGTCAGTTTTCATCCTATTATTACGCATGCGCTTAAAGGAATTTTGAATTGTAAATTAGCGCTTATTTATGGTAAACATTGACAGGAAAACTAAATTTGACAAATCTAGAGACCAAGACCTTTCATTTAAGACCAAACTGAATTTTATAGATGCAGTAGTTTTCATTAACGCACTGTCTAAAGAATCAGCCTTGTAACTTAAATATATAGATAGATGATGTTCAGACGACAATAGTCAGGTGACGTTTCAATCCGTCGCCAACAATGGTTAAACGTGCAACAATAATGCAAAATTGTCAGTTTTTATCCTATTATTACGCATGCGCTTAAAGGAATTTTGAATTGTAAATTAGCGCCTATTTATGGTAAAAATTGACAGGAAAACTAAATTTGACAAATCTACAGACCAAGTCCTTTCATTTAAGACCAAAATGAATTTTATAGATGCAGCAGTTTTCATCAACTAACTGTAAAGAATCAGCCTTGTAACTTAAATATATAGATAACCCTGTATATAAAGAAGAATGTTTGTGGGTATGTGGGTATGTTTCTTATACAAATCTACAGTTTTATTCCGATCGTGATGAAATTTTGACCTTCAAAGCATGAGATCTGTCTACCTCAGATTTCGAAAAAATAATAATTATTGATAATAAATCGATATTCATAATGATGGTAGGGCATATTAATAAGAAATATCTCATGACCAACAATGCAAGGCAAAGTTTGTGCAATATAGACAAGGTTCAATTTGTAACAATGCATAGAATTCCTGTTATTCAGGCTTTTCTTAGAATTGAGAGTTCTTAGTACTTAACAATTTCTTGAAAATCTTTAAAAATGATCAGTAACTGGAGATAATGGAGAGTTAGCAGACTATTGAGAAAGAGTGGAAAGACGACAGAGGAAGCACTTCTTTAGCTCCGTGCTGTATAGTGCAAACGGTAAGTACCGTAAATACTTTATTTAGCGCCGGACCTGAAATACCGGCCCGCCTGCATTAAGCGCCTAGGGGCCTACCAAAGTTTTACAAATAAGCGCCGGACCTTCAATAACCGCTCGGGCGCTTATTTCAGTTCATTTCGTGGATTTTTACTCTCTTACTGCTTTCTCTGGGTATATTTGCTCTCCCAACTGCCACTGCTAAATCAGAAGTTACATACGGTCAAGCAACATGGCTGATGAAAAACGAAAATTTCACAGTATTTTAAAGTTAAATAAATTGCGTTGTGTGATCCATTTTATCGAATAACTCCTCTCCTGCTTGGAAAATTTAATATTTTAAAGCAATAGTTTCCATCACAGTTGTGCAGAAGTTTATAAGCGCTGGACCTGTAATACCGGCCCGCCTGCAATTAGCGCCTGGATGTCCGCTGAATTTTGCAAATAAGTGCCCGGGCGCTTAAGACAGTATTTACGGTATGTCAATAGAAGAATCGGCGACCACTAGACTACACAAAGTGATATGAATGGCCAAGTTTTGCTTCAAGACATCGAGAGCAGAGTGGGAATTACAACATCATCAAGTGTACATCTAAAGTCAGATTACGTGACTAAGAAATTATTTAGGCTAGCAGTGGCATACTTGGAGGTCCATCCATTGTGAGCATTTAAAAAAATCTTTTTCGAATTTTTGTTTTGAATTTTTACTGTTTTAATTCTAAGCGTTTCCATGTGTTTATTTTTAAGATATTGCAAAATTTAATCACGAGTCCAAGCCACGCCGGGATTATCACCTGGCTTATTTGGTAGCATAGCAGATGCAAACATTTCATAAAAATACATTTTGACTATATTCTGTGTCAATGTGAATATTTTGTAAACTGAGATTCTGATAATGCGATGATTGAACGTTCGTTTCAAAGAATTATTAATAATGAGCATAAAATGATGATGCAGTGACAGGAGATAAAAAAGGCAGCGTCTATTGAGGAGGCAAAGGAGTCACACGTGTCTGGAAAGGAAAGAGAAAGAACGAGTATTGGTCAGAGAAACTATGCAGCCAAAAGAGAAAAGGCTATACGGGCATTGGAAACATCTGAACAACAAGAGTTTCGAATAGAGCAAGAGGGTATACGAGCTTCTACGTCAAGGGCAAGAAAAAGTTGAGTCCAAAGTATCCAGTGATGTTTCCCGGTGGTGAAGATGGACTTTGTTTTAATCTGAGGCAAGTTAAGAAGAGTTTAAATAAATATCACCTAGAATTCCTGTTTTTCGGATTTTTCGTAGAATGGGCAGCCCCTTCGCTCTGTGTTGTGTTGAGTTATTATTTAACCAATTTGTAGTTATAATTTAACTTTTTGAGATTGTTCTGTTTACCTACGAGTGTAATTATCCCGGGCAACGCCGGGTCCTCTGCTAATTATAAATAAACTAACTGCTCAAAATTGGATTTTATTAGCTTTATAGAAACACAGTTTCATGAATAGTAATACTGTAAAAATAAACAGCTACCCGTTGTTCATGATTATTTTGTTTAATTATTTTGTAAAATGAAATGTGTCCAGAAAGTATATAATATTGATAAAACTTTCCATAATGTTTATAACAATTTTTTTTATGAAAGTAATTAAAAAAATTATTTTGCAGTAATTCCTCATGCCCATTATTACAATGAGCATAATTTAAATAAAAGTGGAATTTATTTTTTGTTATTATTTTTAAAAGTGTGGCTGTAGTTATTATTTTTAAAAGTTTGTTTAAAAAGTCATCATGGGGGAAACAGTCAGCTATCTTCGATCATAAAAACAAAATCATAAGCTTTTTATGAAGCTGGAATGACATAAACCCAAATTGCTCATAAAATGTCATGTTGTCAAGGAGCTGTATCTAATGTTATTAGAAGATTTTAACAATATGGTTCAGCAGAAGTGAAACCTCGTAGTGGAAGGCGCAAAAATAGCTAGCAAAAGAGACATGAACACTATAAAACGACTAGTAACAAAAAACAGACGACCTTCTATTAGTGATTTAACAGCGCCTTTTCTCATGTTACGAAAAAAACTATTTGCAAGACAACCATCCATAATTACTTAAAAAACCTGGGATTCCGATCAGTTCACCGTAAAAAGAAACAATCTTTGACAAAGCTACAAAAGCAAAAACGAATGGAATGGGCCAAAAATACGTCCAATTTTCAATGGTTGGTTGGAAAAAAGTAATCTTCACTGATGAGACAATTATTACTAACTTTGTCGATGAAGGTGGAAGAACCGTGTGGAAACGAAATACAGAAACTAACATACCCGAGCTGCTGCAGCGAACTGTAAAGCATCCGAGAAACTCATGACCTGGGGATGGTTTCTCATAAAGGTGTGGGAAAACTTTGCATCATCAATGAAACATCAATAAAGTTGTTTATAAAGAAATCTTGGAAGATCAATTTGAAGATGAAGAGTACATCCTTGAACAAGAAAATGCTCCTTGCCATACAGCAAAGACAGTTAAAGAATGGATTAAAGAGCATGCAATAGAAGCAATGAATTGGCCAAGTAATTCATGAATCCAAATGAATACAAAATAATTATTAAAATAATTACAAACAACGGACAGTTGTTTATTTTTACAAGTATTACTATTTATGAAACTGTATTTCTATAAAGCTAATAAAAATACAATTTTGAGCAGTTAGTTTATTTATAATTATTTTGTTTAAATGAAAGCACATCTTATTTATTTCAATATATATAAACTTTTTGGACAGACTGTATGTGAAATCGGAGCTACCATAAAAATAAACTTAAATTTCTATTGTCAAATTTTAAAATTTATGACAGAATTTAAGTCAAATTGAAAAATTTGGTTCATATTTCTATTAAATTTTAAAATTTGACAATAAAAATTTAATTTTTTAAGGATGATGAGTCTTTACAAATAACCGCAGCGATTTGTAGCGTTTTGACAGGATGGTGTTCAAGAAATCATGGACTTGACACTAAAATGCGACGAAGCCATGTCCTGTTGAAAGATGACGTCTGCGCTGTCGGTTAGCAGCTGTGGCATGAATCAGATAGATGTAGCCTGTCACAGTTTCTTCCGCAAAGAAAAACGGGCCATAAATTTTGAATTTTGAGAAATTCAAACAAAACTTGCAGATACGCTTCTCTTAACACCATAAGGCTAATTGCACGGCTGCAAGAAATTCGCGAAACTGCTGCAGTCCCTTGTAAACACTTTATAGCAGTTGGGATTAAATATCATTATTTTAGAATCATTTCTGTATTCGTATTCCAAATACTTTAAGATATCTCGGGTAAAAACTCAATAGTAAAATCAATTTTGCCATAGCCTATATCTCGAAAATAGCAAATATTAAAAAGGTCAGAAAGTTTTCATTCAATAGCATATCGCTATTTAGAAAAATATCATGAACAGTCCAGAATTTTCGACTATTTCTAATGTCAAACATCGATATCTCAGGAACGGTAACAGTTTTCATTTATATGTGGAGTAGTCCAGTCTTCAGAGTTAATCGAAACTATCCGTGTTGTTGGTGAAGAAAGATATATGGAAACACCTGATAAATAAGGAAATACTTACTTAATATGGTGAACCTCATCGGATCATATTATAGTCTTCCATTGAGCGATAGTCCGCGATTGATTAGGTGTCTAATCACACAACAGGAACAAAAGAATGTTACTTCTGGTTTTCAACTCAAAACATGTCGATTTCAACACCTGCAAATGATGTAGTGTGTCCATATTTTTGCCAAGGGGAAAATAACACTCTGTAGGTCTATTTAACTTTTGATTAGGTTTAAGTTCACAGCTCATTACCCGATATTTAATATGAACACAGCAATTATTGGATAGCTGGGATATCAGATTATCTTTTATAAAGAATCTAATAGTCTTGTCATCTTAAATATGTTGGCAGTACTATGAAAAGTATGAGATATCGAGAGAAACGGATTGAAGAGTCTTAATCAGCGTGAGAATTCTACATCAGATCAACCAAGTTTCATTGTTGACAATGCTTGCGCGCATTTTAATTTCTCCCTAATTTTACACATCTTTCTCTTAAAGGCCGATACGAAATAAGATAAAGTTTTGTTCTCTTAAAGATGATCTTGAAAGTATCAAACGTCGACATCTTCAGCAGTTTCATAAAATTGTTTGCGTGTTGAATTTTAGTTTGCAATCATTTCCTATGAAACGTTCTCATCTACCCAAAAGATGAAAGGTAACGAAGAGTGATGGCGAATGTTTGTGAATTAGGCGCAGAACAGTTTTAGCGGTCTTTGAAATTGCGCACTCTTGTTGACGCCAGAAAGCATTCCAGTGTCCTCGAAACGAATTTTCTTAATAAGCGTGCTCGCGTGGTGGACGTGTTTTAATCTAATATTATCGCCGAAGAGCAGGAACAACATCCTTGATGAGAAGACCAAGGCACGTGTTCTTGATGACCCCTCGCGAGGTTGTGGCCAATAGAACATGGCCGAGAATTAATCGTTCTATCACTCAGGCAATAAAACGTGGCGTCCTTAGCTTGAAGAAGGTGGAGGAGGGCTCCCATTACCGAACCAGATTTCATAATTTTCTTTAACATGAAAGCTTTCACTCCTTTCCTCCATTTAGTTATTGAGCGCTTAAAGTGAACGAACTTGTTATTCATAAGTTGTGGAAATTTATCAGTTTCTTCTTTTTTTATGTGGTTTAACTTTCCACCAGATAACGTGGAATTGCGGTCGATGCTGGAATGCTCTTTATCTTGGAAACCGGGCCAATGTCCACTCCTACTTGAGGAAAACGCTTGATGTGAAAAGCAAAGTTTGATGTTCTTTATATTATTAACAAGACTAATTAATTAATGAAATCAGTTGAAGCCAAGAAACCGTGGAGTGTATAGCTAGAAGAAAAATAAAGGCATCCAATACACTACTTAATAGCGACTTAGGTCCCATACCCGATTGGATGTCATTTGCTAAGCACCTGTTGTAAACTTTAGTATTTCTGTTGTAATCTTGTTCTAAAATTCTGCACATATTTCTGTGTTTTTGTTCTCGTGATTCGCAGAGGAAGGAGCTTTGCCTCATAAATTTTTGTAAATTTATACGAATACTTGATTAAAAGGGAAACTTTGAACGTATTGGTATTGGCGTTTTCTGCAAAGTTGAAGTTGGTATTTAGTGAAATTGTGCCATGTCATTTTCTCACAAATCTATGCCCCCCTCCCCATGAGAACAAGTGTATGTACTCATCCCCATTACACGAGTCTTGAATACGCCCATAGGCGATGCCTTTCACAAGAGCATTCAAAACGAGAGTTGGAGTAAGTTGAAGTCCTCTCACATTGTTGTCGGCTGCAAGTCACAATTTTTCTGGCTGAATTATCGTTTAATCAGTTTAATTGAAAAGGAACACTGAAGTTACTAATCTAATAAATTTCAACAACAATAGAAAAAAGAACTTAATTTGGCGCACTTACAGACAAACTATACTGGCTACACGAGCTGTGCCTGTGAAAAAAGGCTGGAACGGATCGTACACCTTTCCTCTGTAAATGATCTCCGTACAGTGGCTTATCAATAGATCATGTGGAGCTTCTGCGTCTTGAGGATCCTGAAGCTTGCACATATTTTCTATGTATTTCCATATGAATAGAATGATAATTTTGATGCCCCAAGTTAAACAATTCATGTGATTCTACACGGTCTTCAATTTTTTATTTGATCTTTTATTTCCAAAAGTTCTTTCAGTCTGTTCGCAAGAGGCAATTGGCGCCTGACATAGGCGACATCGTCTAAATGAACAATACAACTTTCAAATGGGGTTTCAATCAATCTTCTGCTCCTGTTTGAAGGAAGCCTACGATCTCTTTTTTGTATTTTAAGAAGTCAGCTCATGTGCTTTTCGTCATCTTCTCTAATGTGGGTAGCCATTGAGCGGCCGACAGGCTTACTGAAGAGCGACGGATGTGGAGTGCATGCCTCCGATCGGCATAACCCTGCCACAAAAAATCTTCTTCAAAACTACATGAATTTAGCGTTTATGGCGCCAAATCATGCTCAGTAAGAAAATCATATCAGTATTAGTCAGAGTAACGACGGTTTGACATCCGACATTTTGCTCGGGCCCTATTTTGTTGCGTATTTAGAAATACAGACAAAAATCTTAGATGAATTCATCGCCGGGACCCCTTGGAAAAAAATTAGGCCCCCTTTTCACCTACTGGCTCAAGCCTATACTAAGGCAAATTTTGTCAGTATCTTTTTTTTCTTTTATTTTTTATAATGCTTTTTTATTGTGAACGTGGTTAAAAATAAAGTTGTGAGTTATGGAGCACTTGGGCTCATATTTATACGTCATTACAAAAAAATTTATTTGTCAGTTTAAATAAAACAGCATCAAAACATTAAAACAACAGTTTTGGTAATTATAAATACAATCATCATCATCAGATATAATAAAAACGTTATTCTGTCCGTCATCATTGCATTTGCCTCATTTATGACCAAACCACAAGAGTTATCTTGATGAAACAAAAATGCTGTATAAGTCGATAATAGACAATTAAAATGCATTTAAGTTAAAAAAAATGACTTCAGATTTGGTCCAGATAATCGATTTTATGCCAAATTCTTCACATTTTTTGAGTTGTTTCCAAAAAGAGGATTGCCTCATTCACACATTCTTATCACAATTGATGAGGCTGACAAATTCAAAACTGCAACATTTATCGATCGAGTTGTATGTGCCGAAATTCAGATCAAGAAAGTGATTCAAGATTGTTTGAGATTGTTACAAGATGTACGATTCATGGGCCATGCGGTCAAATTAATCCCAATTCTCCATGTATGGAAAATGGAAAGTGTAAGAAAAAATTTCCAAAACATTTTCCGATGACATCAGTAGTCAACTCATCAGGTTGAAGACCAGAAAGAACTTCCATCGTGAAAAATGTTGAAGTTGATTTGTCGTTCCATACAACAGAATTTTGCTTTTATGATACATTTGTCATATCAATTTTCAAGTTTGCACATCTCTATAGGCAATTATTTATATCTAAGTATTTGTACAAAGGATATGATTGTGCAGATTGGTCTAATGGCAAGAGAAAGACAATTGTTATACAATGAAATCATATGATTAAAACATGAAATCAAATCATGTTATAACAATGAAATCAATTGTTATACAAAACAAGATATGTTATGGCAAGAGAAGCTATATGGCGTTTGTTGGAATATGAGATGATGAATGATAAATCATATTATGTAGTCAGACTTCCCGTTCATCTTCCAAATCAACACCAAGAGCGTTTCGAAGTAGGAAATGAAGAGGAAGCAATGAATGATGCAAGAAATCAAATTTTAAAATTGACAACTTGGTTTACTTTGAATAATGAGAATCAAAATGCAAATCGATATTTTTATCAAGAAATCCCTGAGCACTTTATTAATCAAGAAAGCAAATGCCAAGCTCGAAGACTTGAAGTGGTTAATACAATGGCACGAATGTATATTGTTAATCCAGGTCAACAAGAAGTATTCAGTCTTCGTATTCTTCTGCATCATGTTCCTGGAACAAAATCATTAGAAATTTAAGAACTGTTGATGGAGTATTGTATTAAACTTTTGTCGAAGCAGCAAGACAACGAGGCATTTTTGAAGACGACGAAGAATGAGAAAAATGTATATGAGAAGCTAATGTCTTCAACACACCATTACAACTTAGACATTCTTTTATTTTACCAGCGTATTTTGTTCATCCCCAAATGCCAAAGATTTATGGGAGAAATGCAAACACCCAATATCAATCGATTATTTCAGAGACCATGGTGAAGATATTGCATTTTATTCTCTGCACGACATTTTATCAGTTCTCAAGCAACATAGTCTTAATTGTACTTCTTTCAATCTACCAGAAGCAACTGGGCAGCCCATGTAGTTAGTAATTTTTAATCCAATTGAAGAGAGAAGAGAAGCAGAACGACTCATTCCAATTTTAAATAATCAACAAAGATCTGCTTTCTAAAGGATCACTCAATCAGTTTGATATCTAACATGAGAAGTGCAGATCAAGACGATTTCAATGAGTGGCTTCTTCAAATTGGTTCTGGGAATTTTTCAAGAATTGAATATGTTGATTGTTATTTAATTGAAATTCCAAATGAAATGATTGTCTCACCTGAAACTGACATAATTTCTACAATTTTTGGAGATGATGTACTATCACTTTTATCTAATGATATATCAAATCGGGTTATGCTCAACATAATATTGATGCTCTCGCATTGAACAACGAAATTATAGATCGAATGGAAAAAAGGAGATTCCGTGGTAGCAGATACAAATGGTAAAATATCTAATCAATGACTCCATGCTGATGAGAAATTAGAATCCAAAAAAGGGTTATGCAATGGAACTCGCTTAATAGTCACATCATGTCAGACATTTAATTCAAGCAAAAATTGTAAATGAGGCAAATAGAAATGAAATTGTTATAATTCCAAGAATCGATTTGAATTTTAGGTGATTTCAATTTGCCTTTCGTACTTTAAAGACGTCAATTTCCAATTATTCCTTCTTTTGTTATGACTATAAATAAGAGTCAAGGACTATCATTTTCTCATGTAGGTTTAATTTTAAATAAACTAGTGTTTTCTCATGTTCAAATTTATATCGCTTTATCACGTTATAAAATTTGTATAAATGTTATACCTCAAGAACAAGGAAAATTGATCGAAAATAGTGATAGAACTTTTACTAAAAATGTGAATCTTGCTTTTTGTAATAAGTATGTTGTTTAAAATAAGTTGATTTTTTTTATTTTATTTTTTTTCTGATTTTATTAAATAAGACAAACGCACGGCAAGCATGACACAGCCGAGCGAAGCGAGGCCAACTACTAGTAATTTAAGAAATACGCTTTTATCATAATTGCTAAATAATTGATTTTAGTATTGTTTTAATAATGTAATCAAACAAATAATTTCATTTTAAAATTTTCAGTAAATTTCTTCATATCAAAGTCAATCTGGTGGCCAAGAAAACTGGGGTGCAGGTTTACTGGTTTATCGATTGGCTGAGCTGTAAGCAACTGGAGTAATTATTACTTTCGTGATCATTAACCCCACTAATAAAGAGGCCTTTGCGAAGGGGAAAAAATTCGCCGGGTGGGGATGGGGGGGGGGGGTAGATAAAAAGTATAGACTGAACCAAATCAAACCAATGATATCTTCACTTCTAATTGGCATTACATTACCCTTTAATGAAGGAGAATTTGTTCTCATTATAGTCGTTTCGATAAGATGCTGATTGCGTCCGTTTGGTAGTTTTCATGTCGGAAAATTATCAGCGTCGGGGTTTTTTGTTATTCTTTCGGAAAACCAATTTCAAAAAAGGGTCTTGATTGACATATGTTTTCCGTTTAATTCAAGGCCCTAAATGAATACTGTAAATATCAAGTCAAAAATAACATCCAAGACAATGCGCTTCAAAAAGCATCGAAGGTTTGAACTGCTTCCATATGGCACCAAACTTGCTGATTTAACTTTTGGAAGTCAGGCACTCCTCTTTGGTCAAGAACTAATATAATAAGTATGATTTTAGTTCTTTTCAAAAATATAAGCAGTATTCATTACATTTGAGATCTGTGTTGTAAAACTGTTTGTTATTTCTTTACTTGTTGATGAATTACTATCGAATTATGTCGGGGATATAAAAAAAAACGCATTTCACGTTAAGTACTCGTATCACCCTTTCTTTGTATATTCTTCATTCATTTGTAAATCTAGCGATTCTTAATTATTCAAAAATAGTTAATAGTTAATTTTAAATGAACATTTAGCGATTTTTATAAGAAGAAATTATGAAATTCTCCCGTCATTGTAAGACAACGGTAATTAATCGGCATGTGTTCGCTAAGAAAGATGTTCAAAACACAAAATATGAGCGATTTCTAATGTGGATGCAAACATGTTGGACTTTTCTCGTTCAAGTATTGCTCGCTTTTACCGAGATTTATCCAACCCCCGAAAAACGTTTTTTGTCGGGCCAAAACAAATTCTGTGGCCTCGTCAACGATAGCTTCTACAATAGCGGATTATAGAAGTCCATTTCGGAACGCACTATGCGACAAATTGGGTTTGTAGCTGACGACCCGTATGGTTACCATTCCTTTTAGAGCAAAACAAGAAGTTGTGGTTGCAGTGAGCCATTAATCATCTACAATTTAATATCGGCGGGTCGAAAAATGTGGCATGGTTCTGTGAATCACCACGTGGATGAAAAATTGTGGATAAGGCACAAGCATTTGAGATGATGGACCGTTTAGACTGGTATCGACATTGCAGGCTAGTGACGATTCTTCTTGATCTGGGAAATATTTTTATGGGAGACATTAGTTCCCGTGATGTATTTAGAATAATGGTCTGAACGCAAATCGTTTCCGAACATCGTTTCTAATATTATAGTCTTGGCCACAGTCTATAGTATACTCTAGGACATTGTCTCTTTCAGTACGATAATGCTACAACGATAGCTCGCTTGGTGTCCGAATGGCTCTAAGAGCAAGACCAAAAGAATTCCGTACTTCCATGATCCTTGCAGTCTCCAGATCTATTCCTAAACCCATCGAATTTTTTATGAAATGAATTTGCGACAGTTTATAGCCGTTTGGGGGGTGATGTACGGTAAGCAGTATTCCCTCGTGATCCCAGAAGACTTTCAGCATCCCAGAAGAATTTTATGTTGCTGGTTTTGAGGGTTTATGAAACGATGAGTCAAGCGAATCAATTTACAGGAAGATTATGTGGTTAAATAAAAGTAGTTTTCAAATTTTATTTGTTTCATTTATATATCCATTTAACTTACTTATTGATTTAACCTCGTACAATGAATAGCCTACCGGTCGTGTCCATGCCCAATCTAATAAAATTGACAGTGTGTATGTTTTAAATGTTATATTATGAAAGTATTCAACTCTTTAAAGAGCAAATAAACAAAACTAGTTAGAACAAAAATCTTTTTGAAATTTTAGAAGTATTCCTGGAAGAAAGAAATTCTCCGAATTAAAGATCAAAAATACATTCTGAACACTGAGTCATTGACATTTGATAATTTATTTTTAACTTACGCTAATCGAGACTTTCAGTTCTTCATCTGTGTGAGAAAATTAATTTTCTCCATATTTTTTTAATATGAAGCTCCGGTACGAAATGAAAATGATGCATCTTTCTTTACATATCTCTCACAGTAAAATTTATAAAAACCAGGAGCTTTATCAAATTTTATTAGGTCAAATTCTGAGGATGTATGCATCTGCCTGTTCATCTTCACGGAATAACTCCACGAAGAAGCGTAACTCAAATATTACTTGATCGTGTGATTTATAAACAATGAATGTCATAAAAAGTAAACGCTTAGATGGCATGAGATGCGCGATAAATTCTCGATAAGAACACTGGCCACCTGCTGCAAAGTTCAGGGAAATCATTCGAGTGGAGTTTTTTTTCCCCCTGTGCTGAGCGGAGCCGATAAACGCTGCTGCCCTCGAGTGGACGAGCGGATGGACGGAGAGCCGCTTGTGTTGCCGGGCAGTGCCGACGGACTTCATAAGTTGAGAGGCTGATGAGGAAAACTGTCTCGCATTCTTGGCTCAAAGATAAAATGGTGAACGGAGGGATGGGCTAGGGAGGAAGATGAGAGTAGAATGAGTGCTTGGAAGATGGAGGGAATAGATCGGAGACAGGCCCCGAAGAAATAGGAGGAGGAAAAGCTGCAGGAGAGGAAGAAATCGCGAGTGGAAACGTAGAAAGATTTTTCTTTGTGGTCGATCGAGAGATCAATGAACTTTGACAGTGCTCTTGTCCATATTCTCGAGACCTTTTGGGTCACCCTAGGCAGAAAGTTTGTTCTGAGGAGGTTGTTTTCGTCATTCACGTAGAAGATTCGAGGGAAAGAAGAGACAATTACAACGAAGAGCAGTTAATCAATCAACGAAATGTTTAGATTTCCCACGCTCCGTCCACTTAATAAGCAACTAAATCGTGTTCAAAACAAAAAGTTGCAACAGCAGTGTAATTACTATTTTTCTCCTGTTGCCTTCTTTGCCAAATACCAAAAGAATTTCGCTTTAATACATTATAACCAGTAATGGAAGTTTTTACACGAACATGTAAAAGGCATTCAGCTTTAATGAAAACAAAATATTAAACTTGCATTTTAGAACATACACACAGTTAGAAAGGACAAGCGTTTTGTTTAACTTAGGATTTTGATTACGCCACTTTTGAAAGCTATAAATGTGACGAATTTTTTCAACTTCTTAAAGTATAAACAATGAATACCGATAATCGTCCATTTAAACTTACACAGCATACATGTATAAAAGCAATTTAAATAATTTGTTTCCCTTGTTAACAGTAAAGGGCAAAATCAAATCAAAGCAAAGAGCAAAAATGTTTTTCATTTCACGAACCTTCAAGACCACTATGGCAATTCAAATAGCTAAGATACGAGGGGATATCAGAAAAAAACGCCATTTATTTTTTAACGGAGAAAATATGGTCGCTGTGTAAAAGTTAACATAATCAAAAAGAAGGCTGAGTACACGCACAGGCATTGCATAATAAGAATTGTTCCTGCGCACGCGCACTAGGTGATACCAGTCGTTTTACAAATGGCCGCCGCTATCACGTCATCTATAGTGGAAGAACAGCGAGTTGTTATAAGGTTTCTTTTCGCAAAAGGTAAGAAACCCGCTGAAATTCATAGGGAAATGGTAGAAGTTCACGATGCCGACTGTCTGCCATATGTATGTAAAATAGTTCGCGAAAGAAGAGTTAGCTTTGCCGATAAACAGCGTTCTGGGCAGTCAGCGGCAGCACTAGCTATTATCGAGGACATTAACAACACAATCAGAGAAACCGTCGCATTTCCTTGAAAGAAGTGAGTGAAACGTTTCACATATCCTATGGATATACATGAGATATGGTGGATGAGACGCTTGGATACCGTAAAGCCTGTCCGTGTTGGATTCCAAAAAGTCTGACACCAGAACAGACCGGCAACAGAATAGCGTGCAGTCTGCAACATCTGCAGCAGTGCAACCAGGAAAAAATGCGTTTCTGAATGGCAATTACAAGATGACTCCTCTTGCACTTCACACCTGTGCCTAAAACTGCAAGCATGGTATGGAAACATCCACATTCTCCGGTTTTCAAAAGATTCCAAGTTTTTCCTTCAGCTCCGGTTCGCAAAAAAAGATGATTATCGGCCAGGGATTGTTGGCCACATTTCTCCGGTTCACAAAATAGTTCCTGTCTCGTGGGTCAACCGTCAACGCCACTATCTATTGTGAAATGTTGACTAAACTGCAGGCGTGCTATTCGCGATAAACGACCAGAAAGATGAAACGATGTTCGACTTCTTCAAGACAACGCACGCCTGCATATGGCCAACATTGCCAATCAAAACTGGTTCGTTTCGGTAATGAGGTTCTGAACCATCCAGCCTGCAGTCCGGACTTAGCTCCCTCGGACTACCACCTCTTTGGTTCCACGAAGAGATTTCTGGGTGATCGAGGGTTGAGACTGACGAGGAACTCAAATCTGCCGAGCGCCGTTGGCTGTATTCACAGCCGACGGAGTTCTATGGGCGAGGTATTCTGAAACTGGTGCAGGGGTGGGATAAATGTCTAAATCGTCAAGGTGCCTGTGTGGAAAAGTAGATAAAGAAGTGTAGTTTCAGCTGCACTTAGTTGTTTACCTGCATGTTTTGTAATTTCCTATAAAAAAATAAATGGCGTTATTTTCTGATATCTCCTCGTAGTTGGCGATTGTTTTTAGAGCAATAAATGAAATCTACAAACACTTTAGAAAGAAATGATTTTTCCATCGAAAAATGGAAGGAAAAATTATGTGACTTGGATTCGAACCAGGAACCTCTGCTGTCATGGTCGACGTCTCTACCAATTGGGCTACCGCAGACACCCAGACAGCCATGCTGTCACAAGGTGTCTTAAAGACAACCAAGTTGTCAAGGTTGAAAGCCCAATGGGAGGTAGGCACCAGGCTCGCAGATCGAGAATTTCTCCTATCCAACCATCAGAAAGTTTGAAAAATCATTACCTGATGTTTGGAGGTTCATCTCCAGTATATATTTATTATTTAACTTTAGAAAGAAGTTGCATCTAGCATAAAAAATAACTTACGTAGGAACTGAGCATACAGGGGATGTAGATCGGTTGCAAAATCAGGTACTTTTACTGAGAGTCAAGACAGATTAGACTGGACCTGTCCCTTCTGCATGAAAATAGGGTAGCAGATATACGCTTGGTATGTGCTAGTCACGTGCTCAGCTATGACTTAAGTCTAAACTTTTTGCACCCGACTGTACATATGAAAAATTTAAGAAGTAGGTTTAACATATAATAAAATAGCCAAAGATAACTTTAGGAGAAATATTGTATATGTAATACTCCGTGGCAAGGAAAAATAAACTTTATTTTAGCTACTTACAAAGACGCGGTTCAGTCCATCAGTGTCCGTCATAATTTTGAAAGGGCAAAAATTTTCGGATTCTGTTTTCTTTAATGGATAGTACGAAATCACATTTTAGCTCGGCTAAGATCGGCAACCAGGCCAAAAGCTAGGTCCATCAATGTTAGTCAGTTATTAGACATTGCGCAACAATGGCACACTGAATAGATGGCATTTGGTTACGCATTAGTAGTTCTTAACGCTTAACGCATAAGTCACTAGTGGGTCTTCTGTACAAGATTTAATTTCTTCATGCTCTTAGTAATACCTGATACTCCAATCAGATATATGATCGGCCTCGGTGACTCAGTCGTTGCGTCATCGCCTCTGATGCCCGAGTACGCGGGTTCGATCCCGACCGAGGACGACGAGGATTTTTCAGGGGGAAATCCTGAGATCACGCACTTCCTTCGGAAGGGAAGTAAAGCCGTTGGTCCCGTGTAGTCATTTGACGGCTGCACGTTAAAGAACCCTTGCGAGGCAAAATTTGCGGCCCCTATTACTCCGTCCTGATATGACCACAGTAGTTGAAAGGGACGTTAGTACCAACCAAACCAACCAACTAACCAATCAGATATATGCTATGAAGAAAGCGTAAACTATGCAGGTTTCGATTCAGCGCTCTTAGTTTTTATATTTTAGATTAATAAAATTAGGCCTCACTCTATTACGTAGCGAAAAAAGGAATCTGCTTATTAGTTTTACTGTGTTAGTCTGTTCCTCCTCTTCATATTTTCGACATCCTATGATGGAGAAAGCTGAAATTAGGTATATACGAAGTTTCCCTGAATATGTCGTACTTCACTATATATATGGTCCGGTTCGGATTGGCTCACTGGGATGGGAGTTAGGAAGGTCAGTCCGAACACAGAGTATCAGGGTTTACAGTTACGTGATCTTTACAAACTGTTAATAGTTTTTAAATGGAAATATATAGCATGTGATATGTCATTCGATCGGAAATGACAAGAAACTTAGAATATGCTTTTCGATTTTTCAAACTATTAAATAAAGTTCGAGAAAATCAGCATTTTCGGATTTTCTCATAATAAAGGGGCGCAAAAAAGTAAGGGAATCTTTTCAAAGAATATGTCAATTTTGATGAATCCAATGAATAGGAAGTTGTGGGTGGCCTATCCCATGGTTCACTTTTCATCATGCCAAATATGCAAATTAGGACACATTCAAAATTTATCTCAAAAACCGTAAGGGATAGAGAAAAAACCCAATTGCAAACTTGTTCAGCATAAAAAAACAAACAAAACAAAAAAACGTTATCCAAAACGGACCAACCAATCACCCACAATCACGTGATGAACTGATTGTAGCTTACAAACAGTCACACTGAACAAACAAGTTACTTCAAACAGTTTAAAAAAAAAATTTAATCAACAAAATGCTCGATGTGACGACCGTGGGCACACAATTGGGCACGGAACCTAACTGACGCCAAAACATCGGCAAGCATGGCTGGTGTCACTCCTCGGCACGCTTCCTGGATTCGTTGAACCAGATCCTCCAGTGAGGCGGGCTGCGTAGCATAAACCTTGTCCTTCAGGTATCCCCACAAGAAAAAGTCAAGTGGTGTAAAATCAGGGGAGCGGGGTGGCCAACGAACTGGTCCTCCTCGGCCAATCCATTGTTGTCCAAACATCTCACTTAGACGCTCGCGAACGACCAACCCGTAATGTGGAGGAGCTCCATCATGCTGAAACCACGTGCGCTGATACGAGGCCAATGGCAAATTGTCAATGAAGTCTGTGACTACCACGTAGAGAATTTCAGCCCGGTAGCGTTCTGCAGTCAGTGTTCCATCGTAAAAATACGGTCCAACCACAGTGTCATTGTACAATCCACATTGATTCTCCAGTTCACTTGATGAGTTGCTTCTCGCAGATATCGTGGGTTTTCGTCTGCCCAATGATGATGGTTGTGCCTGTTGATAACTCCATCCCTGGTGAACTGGGCTTCATCTGTCCACAACACCTCATGAGTAAAGTAACCAGTTGCAGAAGGCGGCCCTAGCAACATAATCCAATGGCAGTAACTCCTGGTGACAATGAATATGAATATGAATGTGGGTGAAAATAATGTGCGTGTATAATGTTGAGAACAGTTCTCTGATGGCACCCAACATCTGCAGTAATTGCTCTGCTGCTTGTGTGGGGATTTGCAGCAACTGCAGCCAGAACTAGTAGTGTTGTTGTATCCTCGTCGCTTTGTGCCCTTGGTCGTCCTCATTCTGCATTAACATTCCCTTTAGCCTCGAATCTTTGAATAATGTGACGCATTGTTTGACGAGATGGATGGCGTTCATTAGGGTATCTGTCTCGATACAACCTAACTGCAGCATGTAGGTTTCTCCTTGCCTCTCCAAAGCAGAAGATCATGTTGACCATTTCCGGAACAGTGTAGCTTGCCATCCTGGAATTGTTCTGTCTTCTATGTGCTGAAACATGCCTTTTATTTGCTTTTCCGCATGAAAGTGAATGTGAGTATGGTAATTTATGTTAATTTTTTGATTTGCATGCTTTACATGGTGGAAATATCAACATTCAGTTTTCCTTGTGCAGTGTAAGCTACAAACAGTTCAACACGTGATTGTGAGTGATTGGTTGGTCCGATTTGGATGATTTTTTTTTTTTTTTATGCTGAACAAGTTTGCAATTGGGTTTTTTTCTCTATCCCTTACGGTCTTTGAGATAAATTTTGAATGTGTCCTAATTTGCATATTTGGGATGATGAAAAGTGCACCATGGGATAGGCCACCCATAACTTCCTATTCATTGGATTCATCAAAATTGCCATATCTGCTTCGGTTCAAAAAATAAAAGGGGGTTCTGACTTTTGTATTCACCCTGTATGTTTATTGTGTTAATTATAATATAGGGTGTAACAGAAAGGTTTATCATTCAAAAATTCATATTTAAAAAAAAATGAAGATACAGAGATGAAATGTTTGTAATAATCTTAAGTTTTGTTTATGAATGTTCGATGCGTCCTCCTCCTGCTGCACGGCACACATCTACCCGATAATCAAATTCTTCCCATTCTTGCTGAAGCATATGTGGAATCACTTCAGGAATGGCGGCTATTATTCGAGTTTTTAGCTCCTCCAGATTTGCCGGAAAAGGGGCACAAAAACACGGTCTTTTACGTATCCCCACAAGAAGAAGTCACAATCAGTGAGGTCTGGGATCGACGTGCATTACGTAACTGACGGGACTTCCCTACGTCTTTCAGATACACCCTATTGACCTTACCGGCTTTGAACAAAAACTTGACGTTCTTCTCTTTTAAATTGTGTGCGATTCATAGACCTGCGACCAACGGTTGCCGAGCTATTTACGATTGAAATGTGATGAACCTTTATGTTACACCCTGTACTTTGATATCGTCTTTCGGTGATCCTTAACTCTGTGCAGAAGGCACAGTTGACTAGATAACCTGTACATAAGGGCTTAAGTTTATGTTAAAATATATTTCTAAGCCTTTATTAATTTAAAAAAAGAATTGACCAACATACGGAGGGTTGTTTCATGTTCATGGTGACGAGAATGCACTAATTCTAAGTCTGTTAGAACCCATTTCTCCACCATCTGTTGTGTTCTATGCGATGTCTTTTTCTTCTCGCAATCGTTCGACAGGCTTTCCATATCCAGAAAGTGTTTTCGGTCGTCTTACATGAAAAGCTCTTTTAAGGAGACCGAATTCACAAAAATCCATAGGAATGGTATCGGGTGACTTGGCAGGGATATCTGAGAGTGAGATAATCTTAATCTCAATTCCTTGTTCTTACTCAACCGACTCGAGCACAGTCGATTTAGTAATGTGGCTAGATGCTTTGTCCTGGTGGTTTTCACGTCCTTCGCCCTAAGGCCATATAATCGTCGGATATCGTTACGATACGTGTTCCAAGACATTTTGCTGATAGTAGGCATCATTTATCTTTGCTTTAGATCAAACCTTTTTGATGGTCAGACGTTCATTGCAGATGTATCTGGCCACCACCATGAATCCTTTCGGACAACTTTCTTTACATTGACGCACCCAGTCTGACCGAGTCGTATCATCTTGTCACCAATAACAAATTGTCCATGTCTTGCCATCTCGATAAATAGACCGAAGCCTCATTCAAGGTGACTATGTTCTTCCATCTGTCGCTTGCTAAATTAGCGTTCATAGATTTTCCTGCTGTTGGTTCGCCTCTCTGCAATGCGTCTTGACAACTTGGGTCTTATGAAGACGTTCTAATTTCAAATCTTGACGAATAATTCAGTTTACTGATGTAACAGACATTTCAGTCTTGCTTGAAATAGACCTTTGTATTGGAGGATTTTTTGTCAGGACTAATCTTTTTGCTGTTCGAATATTAGCCTTAGTACGTGAAGAACGGGGATGCACTTTTCGTTCAGCAGCGCTATACTTTGATTGTTTGGATCCATTTGTCTTCTGTGTTTGAGAATTTTTGTTATACCTTTCTTGGAAATAATACAACCTTTTCCCTTACACTGTTCTACAACCTCTGACAATTAAGTTCGGTGAATGACGTCACACCCTAATCTGTGCGAGCTTTACGCGAGTAACAATGCATGTGAATACAAGCCCAGTCATTGTTTAAGCAAGTTCAGACAGGTCACGTTTGTGCGTGCAATTGTTTAGCATATGCTCGTTTCTTCAGTTGAAGGTGTAGCGTGCGCACGTAACTGTGGATAATGGATCAAAGAGGAACACTGCCGTAATCGTGCAACAGTTCCTGGCCAACAAAGAGGTCGTATCCATAGCTCATCCACCTTATTCACCAGACTTGGCACCGGCAGACTTTTTCTTGTTCCCACGCCTGAAACGGGCCTTAAAGGGACACAGATTTGCGGACATTCCAGACATTCAAGCAAATGTGACACGTGAACTTAAAGCCATCCCTAAGAAGCTTCCAGGACTTATACACCCGATCCCAAAAGTGTATTGCCTTCCAGGATGATTATTTCGAAGGACAATAAAGTAAATGTGGCTCTGTCTGTTTTGCATTTTGTTGTGTGAACTCATTCACCGAACTTAATTGTCAGAGGTTGTATTATTCTGGAATAAGAGTAACCAGGCCTCCCAAAACGATTCACTTTTTGAGGGCATTTTGGCAGCAAACTTGTAAATGAAGAACGGAATGATAAGCTCGTGTAAAATTTCACCATGCGTCACCATAAGCATTCAACAACCCTCCGTATTTCACTTACATATCAGAAGAAACAATACGAACGGAGATGGAAACTGAAATAAAGCATGAATTTTTTATTTCGTCATAAATATTCTTTAGGTTTACGACTTAGCGAGTCGTTCTCTAATTTAACAAGAAAAACATTTTTCAATTTTATATCAAGCATTTTTAATAGTTTTTTTAGTGCCGCTTTCATATTGCCTGCTCTGCTTCGCTTACCTGCCGAGTAGGAAAGCTAAAACGACGTCGCCTCTCTCTCGCACCACATGACCCCACGAGTTTCGAATGGCTCTACGTTGCCGGAAGTGCTCTCCATGGGAGCAGACGCCAACGAACAGCAAGGGTGGGTCCACGACCGACGAGCACAGCGTTTCCGACGTGATGACGTAGGCGTAAGTGTGTGGGTCCACGGGCTGCTTGAGTCGAGTGGGAGGTGGCGGACGACGAGTGGTGATCGCGGTCGGGATAAGAAGTTGCCTCCTCACACCATCTGAACAAAAGAAAAGGAGAAGAGACGGGGACGGGGGGTTAGGGAAAGAGAAGAGACGATGAATAACGAGTGTGGTTGCCAGGACAACGGTAGCAAGATGAATTAAGCTACTTTTCTTTGATAGGGCGCCAACAAATAATGAAAAGTGGTATTAAGACGAAAAGATGGTCCTCGCCCGCCTCTATCCCATTAAGCTCATTTATTGTAAATATTAATGCCTCGAGGTTTAATTTCTAAATGTTAAAAATTTCTTGGAAATGAGTAACAGCTCAAGAGTCACTACACATTAGATAAAATGATATTCATGTCAGCATTATTCAAGTCTCAAATTCCAAGTGCGATTCTTAATTCCCCTTTCCCGATTTATTATTAATGAATACGTAGGAGTGCTATTAGAATACTCACCAGCTAATTTATTAGGAACCTCCACTCACCGATATGCAAAGAGGCCGTGGTCTTGATTGCATATTCAGATTATTTCAGACGGAAAATAGGGGAAACAATGGATATCGTAGTGTCTTCATCTCAATTCCGATCCTAAGGCAAAACACGACAAGGCAACCGACCTAACAGACTTTGAACATAATATTAAAGTGGACGGCCAGACTGCGGTAGAAGAGCAGATACAGCTTAAGGAAACAATGGCTATATTCATAGACTACTGTTTCAAGCATATTCGTCGAGTAATGTGAGCAAGGAAATCCACCACACAAAAGCACCCTTGAGGAATTATATGGTGTTGCAGACTTCGCTAAACTAAGCTCCTCAATGTTTGATCTGTGAATGGCATTTCAGACTGCCATCGAGTTCCTCTCCTATCAGAACAGAATAGAAAAAAAATCAATTTCAATGGCGGATGACCATCAACGTTTGGACTGTAGATGAATGGAGAAGGGTTGTCTTGTCTGATGGAAGGGGTGTTCAGGGTTTGGCATTTCCTGGCTCTCTTTACCAGAGTTCATCAACGCCTAATTGATACTGAGTGCTTAAACACAATTGCCGATTAGATGCATCCCTATATCCGTCTATGTCCACTGTCCCGTAGGTCTGTTTGGATCTTTCAGCAAGACAGTGATCGATGTCATAAAGCCCGAATAGTCATCACCCGGCTGACATTGCAGCAATCGATTGGGCAGCCTGGTGGACCGATCTCATCCCGTCTAACATCTTTGTGACAAATTGGAACGAGGTGTCCAACATTCTCAGCTATATGCAACTTTGTACTGACGAATATACTTGCGAAATTTTTAGGGGATTCTCAGGCACACGGAGCAGCAACACCGTATTAGGTGGGTCCCTATTAAATTGGCCAGTGAGTGTAAAATTTTATATACAGGGTGAACTAAAACAATAGGGACAATGCAAGACTTTAAACGTCGCATCATGGATTGCGCATTCGTTCGAATGTTCCAGCTTGTACCCGAATGTTCCGTTTTGTGATTCGGGTGATGCTGTCTGTCGGTCTGCTTTTCTTGGTGCGGCCTCTCGACCATTCATTCCCATGTGCTTCTCCGTATGTGAAGACCATCTCGGCTTGTTCCTGATATGAATATCAGGCCACTGTACCTCCGTTGTGTGATAATCGCTCAAAAGTACAGTAACTCTGCAATTGAAAAGTACACACTGTATTGTTTTGGGAGCATGATGTCGTGCTTACACTTTTTGCCATTTCCATGGAAACACTGCATTTTTGGACATATGAACTTTTTTGTTATTTTTCTTGTGAATAATCGCCCCCTGATGTTTGTCCCTATTGCGTTAGTTCAGCCTGTACTGTATATTCAAAATTAAGACCACAGACTTTAATGGCTAAACGCAGGAATGAAAAAAATCAATGTTGATGTAGAAACAATGACTTGTATATCAACTTTAAATGCTATTAAAGAATGTCGCAAAGTTACTCATTTTTCGCAGAACAATGTTATTTATTGAGTGAGGACCTTGTTATTATGAAAACTAATTTTTTTCAGTTTTAATTTGTTATGCTCTGTAATTTTAAAAAGATATTGATATAAATGATCGCGCAAGCACCTGCATGATAAAGCGATAATTAAATAAAAATCTGCGCTAGAATCTCATATCATCCATTGCTACTTATTTAACATGAAAACCCCCAAATATTAATTGAAATTTACTTTTTCGTCTGCTTAAAAATGGAAATGTATTATAACGGACGACAAAGCAATCTACAGTGTTTTAAGCCAGCCTAATAAAAGTTTCATTTGTTTCTACACTAGCATAATAAAAGGCATTTTCACACTGTCTTGTTAAACAAATTTATTATGGAGCTTTAAGCAGTAATTGAACCGTTTGAAAACGTAACATTACAATAGTTTCGGTTTGATCGCTTAATTCAACCAATTTATTCCGAATGCTCCCCTACCCACTGTTTCTAATCCAATCAGTTTATTTCGAAATCATTAGAGTTTAGCATTTGCTCAGTGCTGCTGCGTTACGATACCCGAGTGAAGACTGACCGACTGCCTCTCCTTTTCGGCATTCTTTGCTCCCTGGTGAGGTCATAAGGTGACAGCTGATGTCCAAGAGGGTGTCACTTTTTGGGAAGGAGTCGAAGTAAAAGAGGAAGTAGAGGATACCCGCCATGTTCGCCACGGAGATCAAGAGATATGACCATCGGCGCCATTGACAGCTAGTACAAATAAAAGCCCAAAGATTAAAATTGTTATTAAAATCAACATTACATTAAGAAAGAAGAACTAACTAAATTTATGATAATTTCATAAGAAGTAAAAATTAGTTAATATAACTCTAAATTCAATTAGAGGTTAATTGTTTAGTAGAGCAGTATTAACCTAAGATTTTAAATTTGAATTTAAAGTTTAGTTGATGTCTAGGAGAGTTGCTCAGAAAGTAATGCCCCACAGATTTTTCTTAGCCAATTATGATGACGTATAAGATAAATCTTGCGTGCTGAAAACTTGAATTTTCCGCATCTGTGTGCGGAATTGTACGGCATTTCGATAGATAGCACAGCTGCATCAATCTATTAAAACGATTTGCGTTACAAACAACGAGCTGTAACTGAATTCTTGGTTGCGAATAAATGTTTGCGTGAAATTGTGTGTGGATATAGTGCATCGATAAGAGCACTGTTGATCGCTTATTTCAGGGAGTTGAGAGAAGGAACTGTATGATCGGTCACGCAGCGGAAATCTCGTCATAGCCGCCAACCCAGGCATTTTGAACCATTATTCTTGAGGATATGTACGAGAGTTATTCGTAAGGTCCGTTTTGCAATAAAAAAAAACTGCTATATATATTTTCAAAATTCTTTCTTTATCAGATTCTGTTCACCTTTAACTATTTTTCCACATAGTTTCCAAGTTTATTTAAGCACTTGTCATACGGCTCAATGTACTTCCGCATGATCACTTCATAGAAGCTGCCGCCGGTGAAGAAAGTCACGCAGTTTTCATTTGTTCATCATCGCTGAAATACAGGCTGCCGATGATCTCTTTTAGATTCTGGAACAGGTGGTAGCCACTGGATGCGAGTCCGCAGTGTAAGGTGGGTGGTCAAGTTGTTCCCAAACGAAATATATAGTAGTTTTGTTTTTATTGCAAAACGGATCTTACTTTACGAATAACCCTCGTACATCACAAGTCTACAATTAGTCTTGCAGATTTCAGTCAACAACGGAAATGAGATTGCTATTTGGGCTACAATCTCCAAATTGGATTAGAGTGTGCGTTCCCACCTCTCCGCTATCATTCCGATCTGCCCATAATTTTTTGTCTCACTTCCAAAGTAAAGATGTACTACGTGAGATAGAAGATGACGAGGGCGAAGCATATATAGGCAAAGCATATATATTTGTTCAGTACTAGTGTAAAGTAGTGCATATTAATGAGTATTATATGAAAACTAGAGTAATACCCGGCTTCGCTCGAGTTGATTTAATATATAGAGGTTGTTTAGGTTAACTTTTTCAGTAACTAAATTCGACTTTTATGCTAGCTTTGACTAACTCTACAGGATTTAATTCATCCATGACTTTTCCAGGGTTATTCCGAAAAATCTGTTACATGAAAAGTGTCATTTTTTTGTAATTTTAATAATGTTCAGTGTAAGAGTGGATTGTTGGTTGTTATTGTTGGTTTCTCAAATTGTTGTAGGTAGTATTATTCTTGAATTTATAAATTTCTCAAATTTTCTCTCATAAAACCCGTGCAACCCACGGAAATCTATGGCAAAGTAGTGAAAATACTTTCCCGGACATATGTTGAAGCATCATTAAAAGTTTGACGCCCATTAATTTCGCGGTTGTAGAGATTAAAGTGAATATACACACAGACAGACAGACAGACACATATTAACTTTGATTAACGTAATTAGCATGTACATTTACCCGCTTCTTTTATATCGTGAGAATTGTCATTCATTTTGAATACATAATTTCCAAGAAAAAAAATGTGGAGCATTACTTTCCAGGTGACTTAAGCATTATTCAGGATCATTAATAACATTAAATAGAAGAAATCATTTGTAGAAAATACTATTTGCTTGTTATTAATGGGAAAGACTATTTAAAGTTGGTATTATCCTGATGAGAGTTTAGAATCTCTAAAAACGAAAATTACTTAATCAAAACAACAACTGTCAAACTTAGTGTTTTTAAGGTTCGCCCTTCCAGAATCTCTAACAAAAGTGGCTTTTCTTTCTTGAAAGTTATTAACGTAAAGCAATGGCTCTTTATTAAATGCTTTTTCTCGAGACATTTGAAGACTGAATTGAGTTAGCAATGATAGAATATAATTAATTTCTTTATTTTCTTTAATTTATGGAATGCTTCTTTTTTAAAAAGCTGTGAAATGGCGTTCAAAAAGAAAGATATATCCTAGCAAGTGCGAGTTAAAGGTACGTATATTAATTCAGTTGAGTATGCAATCAACCAATTACATAAAAGGGTCCAAGAGTTCCTAACGAATATATAGAAATCAGCTTAGTCCGAGGATAAGAATTTTCAATGCATTTAATGAGGATACGAGATTAAGCGCTCATTAAATACGTATATTAATTTTGTAATTTTGACAACTAGGCAATTACCACAATTTACAAAGGAACTCGTGAATTAAATTTGATAGCCTTAATCGCCTTAAATTTGATTGTGCGCTTGATAGGAATTTCAAAACAATTACATTAATTTTTGCGCTTACAATATTCAGGATCGTTAATAACATTAAAGCCCAGATGTATGCGCGGTCATTTTCAGTTGTTATGTAAGAAATTTTTATGTTATAATTTAAGAGCATGCTGTTAAAGGGAAGCTAGAGCATTTAGAAAAGAAAAATTTGATTGCGTTAAATATCGATCTATTTCAATTTTTTTTCCTTCAGTTTTCTGAGGAGCTTTCTTTATTTTGCAAGCTATGCAGTGAAGCTAATGTCAGTGCTTTCAGGCGGAGCTTCCGCAAAGTTCATGAGAGAATTTTTTTTCCAATGCTGTTCTTTATATTTCTAAAGATCTACTGTGCCCAT
Organism: Rhysida immarginata; assembly: GCA_023313115.1. NCBI lineage: Eukaryota > Metazoa > Arthropoda > Chilopoda > Scolopendromorpha > Scolopendridae > Rhysida > Rhysida immarginata. The sequence continues at coordinate 371,040 of JAHWFO010067154.1, forward strand.
TTTATCAAGATATATAAATCATTTTTATGGATTTTGGTATAGATTTTCACAAGGCATACACACGCGGTAGTCAATTAATATTGGGAATTATGACACCACCCCTCAGTTTACTCTCATCAAGCAGTAATCAAGATGCTCAAATTGGTCCCTCTGTCCCCAGTTTTGCACAGAGGTGCAAAATATTACCATTTCCATTTATATTGATTGGTTTTCACTGTGCAAAGTTGAAGACACATGAGACAAGAAGGTTAAGAAGATGTTATAAATTCGGGAGGGCTTTTGGAGAGCAGCTAGTACTGCGGATGAATTCCTCTATGGCCATTAAAACGAGAACATACTTTTACAACTTTTGATTTGGGAAAATTTAATATAGTCATGTGAAGAAGAAGTACCGCTATCCCTTTTTTCTTGTACGTGTACAACGTTCTTGCCTTTCTCACGCAATCGAACTTATTTTCATGCAAAGAAGCAATCAAACGAAATGATCGATTACTTTTTGTCTCCATATCCTGCGAAGTAGCATAAAAAGATCATATAGGATGATTAATATAATCATTTTGCTGATCTGAATTCATAATATCAGTTTCGAAGTAGAAAAATCTTAAGTGTATATTTATTTATAATATCCTGTTGCAGAAGTTCACGACTTCGCCATTGATTTTCAATGGCTATTCCGATAACGAATACATAATTAAGAGATTTATATAGTTTTCGAAAGGAAAATAAAGAGAAAACGAATAATTAAAATTATAATAGTTGAAACAGTTGCCCTTGAAGGGCACCAATAGACCACGATCGTTTGAGTGACAACTTTTGTTCCACATATGAATTAAGGCATCGGATAAGTATTTTGCTAACAAGTAAAAATCTCCATTAAAACTCATCTTAATATCCGCTCTAAGATGAAGTCTTGAAATTGCACTGTTTCTCAAGCAATTGCGACTTTAAGGCGAGGAGTTTCTTAAGTATATTCAGGAAGAGAACTTTAAACTTGAGCGAGTGGCTGATTCAATCGATAGTTTTTAATTCGCGTCGTTCAGCGATTACCTGAGCCTGGGGTGGGCTTAATGGGTGTTGGTCGAGAGCCAACTCCTTTTCCATACATCCTTCCTTTACACTCTCCTCCCCCCACCCCCGAGATAACGCCAGCTTCATTTTAATTGATACCTCTTTTGTAAAACTTGATTTCTGAACGTTCTTTTTATTTTAGCAAAATTATATTTGAAAGTTACATTGGTTAGATTCATAAAGCAGAGATGCATTAACGGCGCTGAATTGGAATTGGGGCTCTAAATTTATCTGATACCTGAAAACGATAAAACCCGAAAACGCTAGGTCCAAATAGGAAATCAATGCATGAATAAACAAATTCCTCTTCATTAACTTTGTTTTTCCCTCACGTTCGGAGGATTGAAGCTGTTATTACAACGCCAATTAAAGAATTTTACATCGCGAACAGAATGGTATTATCTTTATGGCTACGACTACGTCAATCGAATTCAGAGTAATAACACCATTTCAGGACAATTATAATTATAGCAAATAATAAAACGTGCCACCCCAGATTTTACAGCCGTACTTAAGGATTGAAAAAGAACGAGTAAACGATTTTGCGGACGGTTTTGTCTAAATTTATTTTTTTCAGATAATTATGTAACTATTAGAAAAGCATATTATAATGAAAGCAGAAAATATTCAATGAAGATTTTATTTTTTAAATGTATATTTTTTACATAGCATTAGATATATCTCCTTGAAAATCCTGAGAAATATGGAGGATCTTAACAAAATATGGATCATAATTGTGCTTACAATTAATGATGTGGTCGACGAAACTCGTTGTTTCCGTAGTTCCATTTTTAATACATGCAAAATATTCCTTAATTCTTGTAGAAATTTTCCTCCGTGTTTGTCCGATAGTAGCAACCACACGTGGCACATTTAATTTCATATACAAGTTGTATTCTGATCTTTCTGCAACAGGAATTTTATCCTTAGCACTATCAAAATATTTTTTTAGTGAATTTTCACTTCGGTAGACTAATTTGAAACCGAAAGACTTTGCGATCTTATTGGTCATTTTGTTATAGCGAAGAACTACACGGAGAGAAATTAATTGTTGTGACAACCTTATCTATGGTCACTGTAACAATATTTTATGGTTTATCCTGTCCCATCAATATTTATTGTTGTGTGGACAAAACTGTTTTGATAGTGTGTTTTGATCAGAGAACAATTCTCTTTATTAACCTCATTCAATAAATATTGTTGTCAGAACAATACTCTTTTGTTACCACACTAATACAGCACTGCTAGAGCAACGATTTTTCCATGCATGGGTAATGGATATTGATGACACATCAATACTTTTCTGCTCCTACAGCAATAGAGCTATGGGCCACTTTACAATTTTTATTTTCATGATAATACTGGATATTGATAACGCATCAATAGTTTTCTGCTCTATAGCAATGATATGGGCTCTTTTACAGTATATACTTTCATGATACCATATTAAAATTAGTGTATATGTTCTGTTTTTTGAAAATACAAAAAAAGAAATAAAATTATATGTAGCAGGTATGTTAGAATTATTCATCTATGTTAATTCATGAACTTAATAATTCTATTTCCTTTTTTGTGCACACCATGGTTTCAAAAAAAAGGGCTGTTGGAGCCAGAGCTCGTGATGATGCTCCAGCGTACGCCCTTTGGATGATCAGTAATCAGGTCGCACAAACAGGCCTTAATAAGTTACGTTACCTAAATAAACACCTCGAGAAAAAGGAAATTTAATGACCACTTTCTTCTATTGAGAAAAAATATTTTTAGCAACTACATTCAGCATACCTCTTTTCGGGAAGGCACAGCATTCTACTTGCACTCCTCTGAAAATGGTTAACATTAAAAATAAGGAATACAAAATGTTGTTCATCGGAGTCAATTAGTGGAAAATTTTCCTATGAAATTCATTAACTATTTGGATGGATTGGATGGATTTCCAGCTCGCATCTCCCTCTTCCAGGAGACTAGCCGTATGGGATGAAAGGATGATGATGAAAATAGACAAACACACACATCCATGCCCTTGGCGGGTTTCGAACCCGCAACTCGCTGGTTACGAGAGCGGAAAGACCTGCGCCTCAACGCTCTCGGCCACCGAGCCGACTCATTAACTATTTATGAAACTATCCTAATAACCCATGAATCATATAGCTAAAATTAACTAAAGAGGATAAAAACGGAAATTCTCGAGGTTATTAAACGGAAATTCTCGAGCGCTTTTCGTGACATCTTGTGAGTGAAATTTATAACTGTGGTCTGCTAGTAGCCTAAATGTGAAATCAGATTTATGGAAAGAATTATAATAATTTTCATACACCTTCAACAATCCCACCTTCATTGTTTCCAATAAACGAAAAGCACTGATTGTTAACATCCAAGATGGAGACAATGAAAGTTGGATTGTTGCTAGCACCAATGACGTATATTAAAGATAGACTCCGAATTCTATTGTTAACAGCGGCAAAAAGTGAAGCAAATTGAGCCATGACAGTTCTGGGCAGGAATGAGCCGTGGAGTAATTAGCTGTCTGGCTGCTTTGTTTTTGAAATTTTGGGCCCGAGGAATAATTAATTCAAAATCATTCCTCAAAGTAGTCTGCGAAAACAGACAAACAGACACGAAAAAGGACCAGGAATCATTTTCCACAAGCATAAATCAAAAATACGTAACTAAAATGAAAATACATAACTGAAATTGAAACCATGATCGAAAAATTGTTTATAAAATATAATAAAATACTTCAAATACAAACGAAAAGATAAACTTATCACTCCGTGATCGACGTGTGAAAGAATTATTAATCAGCTACTCTCATGTTTAGCCATGTGTTTTGCATCATCTTCACTCACTTTCGGCCATGACAGTTCTGGGCATGGAGCTTCCCAATTTGCTTCAAATTACAACAATTGCTTCGGAATCTATCTTTAATATACATCATTGGCTAGCACCCCGATGGTTAGGTGACTTTTCCACTTCCAGACCTTGTTATCTCGTTAGCCTCGTCGACAGAGCGAGTGACGTAATTTCTCGACCAATCAACAAGCAGATTTTGATCAGCAACTTCCGATATTGCTGCATGGGCATCCATATATTGCTGACAGAACAATAGTTGAAATAGTCTTCTTTCGATATTGGTGCTGCATCAATATTTAGTTGACGCTACATAATAAAAACTATATATTAATAGTGAATTGTAATGGTGACAATTTGACAATGTAGTAAGATAAAAGTTTATTCATGATGCATCAAATTGTATTGTTGCTTCAACAAAGAAGCATTTATCAACTCCTTTATTGTTGCTACATCCAAAGCATTTCTCTCCGTGTATGAATTTGCAATTATCATCTTTCGTTTGCAAATTCATAGTTCTTCCCTATAACAAACAATTAAATAAAGGAACCAATAAGATCGCAAGGTCTTCAAATTAGCCTACCGAAGTGAAAATTCATTAAAAATATTTTGATAGTGCTAAGGATAAAGTTCCTGTTGTAGAAAGATCGGGAATAAATGAAATTAAATGCGCCACTTGTGGTAGCTACTATCGAGGACAAACACGGAGGAAAATTTTTCTGCAAAAATTAAGGAACATTTTACATGTATTAAAAATGAGAATACGGAAGTATCGAGTTTCGCCGACTACATAATTAATTGCAAGCACAACTAGGATCTAAATTTAGTTACGATTCTTCATATTTCTCAGGATCCAAAATTATTGAACTTTCTGGAATCAGTAGAGAATGTCACGGAACCATCCAATCAGCTACTTAATGCGGATCAAGGTCCCATTAATGTCACTGATTGAATGACAATTGGAAATTTCATAATTCTTTATCTGTGTTTAACCAAAAGCACGACGGACTTTCAACAAACCACTCAAAAAGCTCACTATTTGAGGGTTCTTTTCAAATTCACTAATAATAAATAGTTTAAATGATTGCATTATTGTTTCCAAAAAATTAAAATATTATTATTACAGTAGAACCCCGATTATCCGAACACAATTTGCCGCACAACCGTTGCAAGAGTCTATCGAGAGTACACCCAATGAGGGATTACAACCCATGTCGACAGCGGACGGGCCGCCCACGCCCGGCCTGCAACTACTGACAGATTTGAAACAGTTTAACGATTGTTTTTTATTAAGAAAAAAAGTAATGAAAATAATCCTTAGAATAATTGATTTCGATGACATTGTCCAGCAATTTTAAATTGGAATATTATTTGCAAGGATAAATAATTCACACGGTAGTTCTAGTTTTGCTGATATACTAGAAAATCGCTTATGCAAGAACGGACTAAAGCTTCTGCTCATCGATCGGCTTTTCAGTAGGCAAAACAAACTACTATAGAAGTGTTTGCAGCGCCGATGCAATCGTGGCGTCAGCGTTGTGAAAAAAGCGTACAAATGACTAGAGGTTGACTATGTGCACAAATGACGGCAGTTTCAGCTTTCTAGGGTCAATAGTTTTTCAAAAATAAATTAGGAGACCTTAGAACTTGAACGCACCTCGTAGTGTCTCAATCCTGTTGTGAATTTAGTACTTGTTTGTTCCAATTTGGAAGCTCGTTATAATATAAAATTATTTTTAAGATTAACCAGGAAGGACTGTTTTTAATTTTTGAATTAGTACCATCCCCTTCAAATGCTTAGAAATCCATGCATAGCTTGAATAAGTTTATTAAAATCCCATCAGAGTTCTCTCATCCTATAATTTTTGTATTTATCATTCAATTGTCAGTGATAACTATTCCTAATGAATAATATTATCATGTAAGAATCGTTAGAATTTTATTTCAAATGTCTGCTTCTTTCATAATAATTTCTATGCTCCTTCAGAACCTAATTTATTTCTGTCACATTCAGCTTGGGTCCTCAGCCGCTAAGGGAGATGAGGAGCGCTAGTCATTTACTTCTGTCGGTTTCTGCACATGCACAATATCCTAATCCTATTAAAAATTCCATTATAATCTGATTTGAAACCGTTTAACGATTGTTTTTTATTAAGAAAAAAGTAATGAAAATAATCCTTAAAATAATTGATTTCGATGACATTGTCCAGCAATTTTAAATTGGAATATTATTTGCAAGGATAAATAATTCACACGGTAGTTCTAGTTTTGCTGATATCTGTAGAAATACTATTGCGAGTGCCGTTTAAACTTATGTTCCATGTTAAAAAAAAAAAAAAAAAAAAGAGGGGCTGCGCTCTTCCAAATCGCCTCTCTGCGATTATGGAGGCACTCTTCCTAAATTTATAGGCCTAGGCGCATTCCATTCACCTTTCTTTAGCAAAATGTTTTCTAAAGAAAGGTGAATGAAACGTGCCCAGAAATTCAGAACCAGCGCCACCACGGTTGGCGAGCCCAACTCCTTTACTCGGGGCTGAATTCTGACTGCAATTATTTTTCGCTCATCAAAGTAATCCGATTAGGCTAGCCATTTACTTCATTTTTAACTGCCTTCAATAAGCTATTAAAATGAATATCTTGACTACAGTTTCTTCAAACTTAATTTCACATATTTTCTACGTACCTCAAAAGTAATTAATGTGGGCGAGGTATTAAAAGCCATTTATTTTCTATTATTTGTTATGTGGCAGCTTTATTAATTTTCTTAGGTTCAGTAAGAACGTGTTTTTTCCTTAAAAAACGAATGCTCTTCACTATTTTTTTTAAATGACATTTTACGTTTCTAGAAACAAAACAATATGCTAATTTGGCTTTTTGGAGTAACTCTTTTATCATTAATATTATTATTATTGTTGTTATTATTAATTTCCTGAACATTCCGTTCGGAATAAATTACCTATCATAAATGTTATTATTTATTGCAGATATAATTGGAAATTACTTGTATAATAGTAACATGGCGAATTAGCACTTGACGGCCTTTTATTTTAAACTATCTGGTTTCTCCAATTGTTTTGTTAATTTAACTATATCTTCCTACTGGAAAATCTTAACTATAGAAAATGCATGTTCTTTGATGATATAGATTTTGATGCATAGATCTTCTAATAATTGAGTTCTCGACACTCTACAAATGGCTTTTGACAAATTGAACGAGAGGGTGCTGATAAGCTTTAGCCTTTGATATTTCCAAAGCGATTAGAAAGATTGCAAGTGGGTTTTCTAACAGTATGAGATTTGAAATGTTTTGAAGGAAAAAAATCAGCTGTTACAACTCTCTTTATCTATAAAATTTGGATTCTTATAGTTAGTGCTGTCAAATCGCGGTTTAAAGAGCATCCAGACGAAGGTTCGCATCACCTTCCCTGGGCGCACACTTGCTAAGTTTTGGAGAACAAATTTCGGGCTCGTTTTGCGTCTCCAGCGTATCTAAGTACAGAAGTTTTGCAGGACGAGTGGTATCAGATTTGCCATTATCTACCATCCAGTGCTTATATTTTTCAATCCCCAGGAGAATTCAGGCTGTCTTGGATGCCAATTGCAATCTAACACCATATTAAGTAAAGATTCCATTCTTTTACCAGGTATTTCCATATATTTGTCCAACCAGTCTATCAGCATCCCCTCCTGACGTTCAGTGAAATGCGTCTCCATGAAATGTCACAATTTGATTTCTATTGCTGGAAGTTAATTGCCGTTTCCTTGTCTTTATGCATGGACGTAGCCAGGATTTATTTAACGGGGCTGAAGTTCACCAAATACAAACTATGCTTTTCAGAATGAAGTCAATACTGATACGACAGTTTTCACGTGTATATCTATTTTAACCATTAGTGAAGAACTCTGCTGCTCAATGAAATTGCATCACTAAGAGTGTGTCTAAAAGTCCGACCGGTCGAAAGCCCGTCGCAAAGCTCGTTTTGGAGCCACTAGTGACTGAATCGAAATTTCGATGCGGGAACGATGCAGGCATATGTAACTGGCTTTATTCATTTTAAATTTTCTCCCGATTCGGACGACCTTCGATTCATAAAGTAACGACCGGTCGCGATGAGCGTTTTCATAACGCGACCAGTCGTAATTAGCGCGACCGGAGTCCAACGCCTAGAATCAAAATGGCGGACGAAAGTAGAAATTTCAAATGTTCGCGTGCCCGATACGAATAAAATATATTTTGGAGAAAGGAGATGGCGAAATATGATGGGGAACCTTGCTGCGACGCCATTTTGAAGCAAAATGCTCACGACCGCGCTGTCCATAACGAACAAACGGAAGCAAACGGCCGCCGATCGTACCACGTAACCTGTTGGCGACCGCTCGGACTTTTTAGACACACCCTACCTGATAGTCTAGATCTTTGGATTGGTCGTGTAAGGTTCAGGCTTCTTGCATCAGAGGTCAAATGTTGGTATCTGATGAACTTTAGCAGATAATTCTCTCACAAATAAATTTGTTAAAAAATAACTCAAGAATGTTCTAAAAGGGTTTATTACAAGCAATACATCAGATGTTTAAATTATTGATGAAAATAGGAAAGAAAATTTTACAGCCTGGACTTGAACCAGGCACCTTCCCTGGCGTAATGCTTCCATGTCCACAGTGACTCTCAGTTGGTTAGAGCGTCAGTACGATTACCTGAAGGTTTCTAGTTCGAGCCCAGGCTGTGTAATTTTCTTTCCTATTTTCATCAATAATATAAATTGACTTCTTCCCCCCCCCCCCATTTGACATAAACACAAGGAGACGGAAAAGACATGGAAAGATAAATTGTAAATGGCGGAATGTCACATTCTCACAGGCTTGCTAACAGGTCATGAATCGGATTCAAAATGAAAAAAAATTCTGTTGGGGAGGGGGCTGGGGTACTTAAAATCTTAATTATTCCAAAATGGCTCTTCGCAGCCAAACAGTTTCTTTTCAAAAAAAGGAGGAGTCCGTTCATGTCATTTTTATTGTGTTCGAGTCAATGCAATGAATGTTTCTGCCATTTCTTCATTAAAAAAAAAAATTAATTTCTCTAAAATGGTATAGCCCATTTCCATGAAAATTACGTCAATGCATAGTTTAAGGATCCCTCTAAGAAGGAATTATTAAAAAAAATCTGTCGGAGGGGGGGGGGAGGTCGTTAATAACTCCAAAACGGATCATCAAAGCCAAACAAGTCATTTACAAAAAAATTCGTCTTAATGACAGGAGTCCGTACATATCGATTTTATTAAGTTTGGTTCGCTGGTTTGAACTCTACAGTCATCTTTTAATTTTTAGAAAAAAATTAATATCTCTAAAAGGACTTACACAATTGACATAAAAAATACGCAAAGGCACAATTTAAGGTACTCTCTCAGTATGTAGAATTTTTATTCGCTTCTGCTATTTGCGTTTCGGAGTATTTAGCTGCACAAAATTGGTCTATGTAATTCTTAAGAAATTCAGAATCAGTTGTTATAATTGTTTCGCAGACATTTTGGCCTTTGCACCTTCCAAGAATCCATCTTCCTCAATTGTTGACTAGACGGATTTTTTTTCCCTTCAAAATTTCAACATATCTTTTCGAATCATGAGTATTTAAATCGATTTCAGAAAATAAAACTCAAATTTCGGAAACGAACCATAGGCCTTCACGCTTAGTGAGTAGTAGGCTAACAAGAAAACTGCATTTAGGGATCTTCCAGAAATAGGGGATCAAATTGTGAAATTTCAGGATGATGCAATTTCATTGAGCACCAGTGTATCAAGATAGTTTTAGTACTTAAATAATAGAGGTTCGTGGCCTATTTGGCCTACATCTTCAGAGATAAAAATGTTTCTACAAATGGCATACACTGAAGTACAAACATTAAAATACTTTTTCACAAATAAAAACACTTTCCCACATTTTTTTATTTGTGGAAAAGTGTTTTAATGTTTGTACTTTAGTGTACACTATTTGGTTATGTATCATATTCATAGTTTGTTAATCTTATTCCTATCTCTTTTCTTACAGTTTACAGCATCCTCGATATAAATGTGGCAATACAATCGTTTGAGCTTGTTATTCTATGCGAGATCCTTTCTATTATAAAATTTACTCGTAACGGAATATGTGAACGTTATTGGTGAAAATTTCCATATGATTATATATTTGAAATATATTTAAAGTCTTTTTATTTTTTAAATTAAATTTTAAAACATTTCTTACGTATACGAAGAACGTCTCATTGTGCGGCTGAGGTTGAATGAACGTTTTAATTAAACCTTTTTATTGATTTTGAAAGTCTCGTGAAGTTTTTGAATAAATAGAACTTTAAAATAAAACTTTTTTTTGCAAATTTTTTTTAAATGGAAAAGGTTTTTTTGGGAAGCACTTTGGGCGGCGTTATTAATAAACTTTTCGAAATTGATTAAGTTTTAAAATTAAATTTTTTGACCCCAAAATTTTGAGTGTTACGGGAGAAGGCCGCCGCATTAGAATGCATAATTAAATATTCGAGCTGGTAAAGAAAAGGTCCAACCAGATGTAATTACAAGAGTGGAGCGCAGAGAAAAGGAACCTTAACGTTCTTTATTCCTTAATCAACGATTTTCTCATTAGCACACGGTTGCTGGGGATCATTAAGCAGCTGCCACAGATGGCGCTGTTTTTCTGGGGTCACGTGATGGCCAGTGAATTTGTGGGTCATTTGGCAATCATGGGCGATGGTCTCTCCGCACGTGAAATCATCGTTGTGCGAGGGTCCAATGCCAATGTTACGTGCACAGTAAGCAGTGATGAACACATCTTCGACGGGAATGAAGCGGGTTTGCAGGGACGCTCGGTACAGTGCGAGCACAATGTCACCGGAGATGATGTAACCGGCTCCAGCGGCGAAGGGTGGGTGACCGAGCGGAGGTGCTGCGCCACTCAACGATATGGGCTGGGGGGATTTGCGCTGCTTGATGCAACCCACAATCCACTCGGAACGTCCTTCCGATTGCAGAAAGCTTACCAATAAAGGAACATTGACGAAGATGTCATCGTCCGTCTTCATGATGAACTGCGCTCGAGGACAGAAGAGAGACGTCCATTTGAGCGCCATTACGCTCTTCAGCGTCAAATTGCCATAAGCGTCGACAAACTCTTCTTGGATGATATCGCCGTGGAGAGCGCTCTCCGCGACGAGTTTCTCTTGCAACGAAAGCTCTTTCGGTTTGCCTAATAAGAAGAGCAGACGAGTGCGCATGAGCAGAAGAGATTTCTCATTGCCCCAAGTCTCCCGGATGGCCTGTCGGCGCTCTTGATGGTCGGGACTCGAAGAGACGAAGATTACCAAGACGATGGTAGCGGAACCACACAGAGAGTCTTCCTCGCTCAGGAGGAATGAGTAGTTATGGGGGTTGATGACGTCCACATCCCCCGGAGTCAACCATCGATCATCTGTGGCTTTCTTTGATTGCTGTGCAGGGGTTCTGTCCTCGACGAATGACGACGACGAACGAGCCGTTCTCCAGCTCGGCACAACGAGAAGTAGAAGCATTAGAAACGCAAGAAACGCAAACAACATCCACAACTCTTTCCTTCCGAGTTTAACGCTCGCTCTATTCTCGACAACGCTACAAGAAACAAAAAATTACATTCAGAGTTGAAGCTTTAAGAATTTTAAATTAGTTTTTAAAATAACAAAACTTAAATGCATTAGGAAAAAGAAATAAAAACAAAGTAACGCACGCAGAGTAAAATAGCCATTTGCGCATTAGATAAATTGTGCATGCTAATTGTTGCTCGCGGCAAGTTTCTTATCGTGAAGTCCTAATGCCAACGATTAAAGATGACTACGTAGTAGCAGCTACGTTTTCTTGAAAAAAAAATGTAACAAATTGTTATTTTTATTTCCGCCTTAATGTTTTAGGATGTGCATGTGCGAGCGTTCCTTTGTATAAAATCATTTTGGCGAATATTTGAGGTTACTAAATTAGAACTCTTTATTCACACTCTAATGTTAGATGTCCCATTCATTATCATTAAACATAAGGCTCTGGTAATCGGCTTAATTATAATAATAATATCAGCTTTTTCACAGAGATATTTTTTAAACAGAATTACTTGGAACTCAAACATACAAACGTAAGAACTGAGAGAATTTGTCCGTTGTTCAGTTTGTAATACTTTAAAAATTCTTATAACAAGGTAAGGTTACAAAGTGTCGTCGCATTCGATTTGGAAAAAAATGATCTAACCGCAAATAACTAAAATTCTGCAATTTGAGCAATAATTATGCTAATTCAAACACTACAGAAACAGGGACTAAGGAGCGAAAATTGTGATGACGGAACTGTGTTACATTGTTTTCTTTTATTTTGGTTGACAAGATCTTGTAGGAAGCGCGATATTTTATTTAAAACTTACTAGAAGTGTAAAGCCAAAAAAATGTTTGAAAAATGTTGCCTATTCCTTCCGAAAATGAAAGCAGACCCCCTCCCCCCAATCCTTTACCCTTGAAGAATTTCTGGCTGCGTCACTGATCAGGGAAAAAATCATTAGAAATATAAATTCGTTTTTTCCTGGCATCCATACTGAAATCCGCCAATTTCAATTTTGCAAATTTGGCCGCAAATTCATATTCAGCGTTCATAATCACATATTTCTTGTAGATTCGATTATTTAAGAAATAATCAATGGCCTCTATAACTCTGAAGAATACTTATTTCTACTGCTCTTAATGCAATAAACATAGTTTTGATAAGATTCTAGTGACAACAGTTCATGATCCTGTAAGTCAACTTTCTTAAAAAAAACCAACAACAGATCACTTTAACATTGCTGATTTATATATTATGACACTATCATCATCAGTATTATTATTATTATTGTTGTTGTTGTTGCTGTTGTTGCTTTTATTGTTATGGCTCCTGCTGCTGTTGTTTGCAAGTACGGTAAATGAAAATCTGTGTAAAAAAATTTACATGGTGTACCATAGTTTCCATACTTAGGAAAAATAAGCATTTTTTTCTTATGAAAACCATTTTTATTTATATAATACCATCTACATGACCACCAATGTTTTGAAAACACATTTCGATGCGTGTTCTTCACTGGTGAAAGATAATTAATAAAAATAAATAAAAATTGTGGAAACTTATGGGACATTTTGCATTAGGAAGCTAAATTTATAAAAAAAAATTGATGCATAAAACTTGTTCTAATTCTTGGTAGAGTTGATATCGTAAGCAAATTTAATGTTTTTTGATGTTAATAATTGGGATTTATGAATTTTGAAAGTTTAACTAGCCGATAAGGAAGTGCAATTATAACATGTCCACTTGTAAGATTGGCGGTTTTTAACCAAAAGTTCATTATCTTTGATTTGGTTATAGAATTTAATAAAAACAGCCTAAATTCGGAAACTGGGTTTTGTTTTCAAGAAAGGAGTATTTATGAACAATCTAAAGCTTTTTACAATTTTTTTAATTGCTTTTATAATATATGTATATGATTGTTTTATTTAAGAGTAGTTTATTTTATTTAATAATTTTATTTTATTTAATTTAATTTTTCGATTGAAAAATGGAAGGAAAACTTCTGTGACCTGGATTCGAACCAGGAACCTTGACTGTTAAGCTGTCTCAAGGTGTCTTAATCAAGTTGTCACGGTTGAAAGCCCAATGGGAGGCGGGCACCTGGTCCACAGATCGAGAATTTCTAGGTCCAACTGGTAGAGGCGTCGACCATGACAGTCGAGGTTCCTGGTTCAAATCCAGGTCGCAGAATTTTTCTTTCCATTTTTCAATTGAAAAATTATTACCTATGCACGGAGATCATCTCCAGTTTAAATTATTATTATTTACTTGTGAGTTCATCAACTTTCTGATAGTTTGGAGAGGAGAAATTCTCGATCTGTGGGCCCGCATAAGGGTAGGGATTATTCACGAAGATGCATGAACTCTCTCTCTCTCTCTCTCTCTCTCTTTTTTTTTAAGATGAGAGAGATGTTCATTCTATTTTAAAGGAAAATTCGGTTAGTATTTTTGTTTTTTTAATTCACACATTGACAAATCTCAAAATCTCACTTTTAAAAAAATCTAAACAAAAATTTCAAAAATTCTAGTTTTAACTTTCTCGTCAATTATCAGAAAGATAAATTTCGGGAACTTTATAGGGGATAAGTTGACCTAACCATCCAATGAATTTCATCAGATCTGTAAAGGAATCGAGGCAAATACTACGAGAATGCAACAGCAAGATGTCTGTATTCGGGAAGCTGAAGTAAAGGACAATTTAAAACTTCCACAACGTTAAGACGAGTGTATAAAAAAAAAAGAAGAATATGCATAAAAACACGTAAAAATGAGTAGCGGACTATAACTTGTTTCATGTGTTTTGTTCACAATAAATAATTTTCATTTTCAAGCGCTTGATGCCCATTACTTTCTCTATCACTCTCGTTTATGTGATGCGCTTCGTCATAAAGATGAATTTTGTTTGTTAAATTGTCTCCATTTTAGTCTTTCTTGTTCATGAAAATCCTACTCAAAAGATTCTATTTTTTATAAAATATCATTTTTTATAAAAATAAAACATAGGGTAATTATAATTTTTAATTTTGATCTATTATTTCATAATTATAAAAGCTTTTGTAAAATGGAAAATATGGCACTATCGATCTCAATCAACGCGCTCAGTTTTCAATTCCCATATTTCAATTTCAACACCTAATTTAATCTAATGTATTATGATTTCTAATGCAATGTAAAAAAAGCAATAAAACAACCAACATTGTTATAGGGAATTGGCAAGATCATTGGCATCCGACTGCAAAAAACATAACAAAACAGTGCTTGAAAATGTTATAGCATGGCAGGTGGAAATGAAGTTTAAAAAATATAAATAACTTAAAATTCCCTTTTGCGATGTTGATAAGCTCCTGAGAATATTATTTCCTTTTCTTTTTTATTATTCGTGCCCGCTATTAATCTATTCATTCAATATTTTTTAATCTTCCTCAGTTTACACATCTCCGTAACAATTGGTCCAATTTTGAAAATTTTTTCAAATTTATCTTTTTTACTAGTCACAAAGCCTGTCCCTGCCAGGCAAAAAATATGTTTTAAAAAGTTTATACATTACATTACATATAGAGAAATGTAATCTTCAGATATCAGACGACTTCAGAAAGCTCTGGAAAGAGAATTGGACAAAATTCCAAAGCCACGCCCACCGCCCACAAACCGAAAATCAAAAATCTGGCTCCGTCCTGCACCAACGGAGCAAAAATACTTTAACTATGCCAAATTTCAGCTTTCTGCGATATCAGACGGCTTCAGAAAGCTCTGGAAAGAGAACTGATCAAAATTCCAAAGCCAAGCCCACCGCCCACAAACCGAAAATCAAAAATCTGGCTCCGTCCTGCACCAACGGAGCAAAAATACTTTAACGATGCCAAATTTCAGCTTTCTGCGATATCAGACGGCTTCAGAAAGCTCTGAAAAGAGAATTGGACAAGTTTCCAAAGCCACGCCCACCGCCCACAAACCGAAAATCAAAAATCTGGCTCCGTCCTGCACCAACGGAGCAAAAATACTTTAACTATGCCAAATTTCAGCTTTCTGCGATATCAGACGGCTTCAGAAAGCTCTGGAAAGAGAATTGGACAAATTTCCAAAGCCACGCCCACCGCCCACAAACCGAAAATCAAAAATCTGGCTCCGTCCTGCACCAACGGAGCAAAAATACTTTAAGTATGCCAAATTTCAGCTTTCTGCGATATCAGACGGCTTCAGAAAGCTCTGGAAAGAGAATTGGACATACATACATCCGGACATACAACGAAATTATATATATAGATAGTCTATATGCACATATAAGTCACATCGGAATCGGATGTCATTTAGAGAGATATCAATTATCGATAATTATGATTTTTCAATAGTTTCCGTCGGAATATTGACCATTGGTCAATACGAAAATTTATTGATTTTAGATATACTATTAAACTGAATTGGTTCCATTTTGCTGTGACTCGCCATTTTCGTGATATAGCATATTTCGGAAATTCGAATTTTGGCCGATATCTCTGGAACTATTGGTCCCTTAGAAATTTGGATGCGATATCAGCGATGAAAGCCTCATTCATTTCATATATCATATGTCCCCTAAGAAAAAGTGCGGGCAAACTGAAATACAGCATTCAGTATCGAACATTTTAAGTTCGAAGAAAAAAGATTTTGAACGTGATAAAAAAAGATGTCGCTGTCGATCTCAAGCATTTGCCCTGCGTTTTCAGTTTCTGTATTTCAATTTTATTTCGTTTTTCCGGTGTCTGTCTATATCCAGTAGCAAAATATTCATGCACACAATCTATTTACATAGATATAAGCTAAGATACACTAGCTTAGGGATATAAACAATCTTAAAGACAAATCCTTATAAAACTGATTAGACGATTTATTCGCCTGTACAATGTATGAAAAAACGAAACTAACCAAACCATGTTAACACTAATTCAAAGGAATCGACGTGTTCTTACTGAATCTTATAAAGACTACTAGCTGAAGTACCCTGCGTCGCTCGGAGAAAAATATAATTTTTTTCATATATATACAGAGTGTAACGTAATTCAGGGACAATAAGTACCTAGCGTGATCCTTTGCATGATTACAAACTTAAAGTTCCTTATCGAAAATGTCGAAAACTCAAAATTTAAATTGTGTCGTTACGTCATTTATGAACTTTCCGCACCAGCAGTTCATTACATTCAAAGGGGCGATTACAATTAAATCGGCGGCAATTGTTGAGATTAAATGACATTTTCGACTGGTTTTCAGCAAACTTCACGTGATGTTTAGACCCTTAACATTTGAGTTTTGAACATTTTGCATAAGGAACTTTAAGTTTGTAATCATGCAAAAGATCACGCTAGGTACTTATGGTCCCTGAATTACTTTACACCCTGTTTATACAGGGTGGTGTACAAACTTGGGGTGGGGGGGTGATAGAGGGATCAGATCTAAGCAACATTTCCCTCTTTCATTTTTTCTCTGGGTATTGTTTTTGAGATAATAAATGTTGGACGTCGCGTCGACATAATATGCCACTCAACCCGTAATTCTGGAACACATCAAAATCATGGTCAATCATGTAATAAAAAGAACAAAAAGCGCATTGCATACTGTACAATAATGTGACTTGTTTTTTAAGACACTTGCACAATAAGTGTTCTAATTGACTCCCTCTGGCATGAATGCATGCTTCACAACGTCGCCGCATGGACGTTCTTCGCGAATCTGGTCCGCAGCTATGGCGATTCTGGCTATCAGCTCTTCATCGGATCCCACTGGTGTCTCGTATACCAATGTTTGTGTCCCCACAGAATCCAAACAACTGTTTCCTGCAGATAGGATTTCAACATTTTTTATCTCAAAATCAATGCCCCAGAGAAAAAAATGAAAGAGGTAAATGTTGCTTTGATTTGAACCCTCTATCACCCCCCCCCCCCAAGTTTGTACACGTTATTTGAGAACACCCTGTATACAGAGTCCGCCAAAAAATGTATACACACTTCAGCAAAAGAAAAAACTATATAAAAGATGTAACAGTAAATTCATAGAGCCATCAAGTGATGAATATAAGTCCTCTTGACTCCTACAATTACGGCAGCTATTCAAAGTGATTATCATCAGCGTTGAGATATTTTTGAATACGGTGAACAGTTGCTCCTATCCATTTCCTAACAAACTCTTATCAGTAATCTCCTATGTCTAGGTGGCAATTGGGTCTTCTTTTTTTCGGGATCGTCTTCATTCAATACATGTAATAATATTGGGGTGTAAGCTTTCGATTTTGCTGTTACGGAAAATATTATAGATGATATCTAGTAAAGTGTGTATACATAATTTTGGCGGATTCTGTAGAAAATAAAAGACACACTGTATTCTCGCGCGAAAGACTTGCATCATTGTTGATGCTGCTTCACGGAACAATCGCAAGTCTTCATTAAAAAAAGCAAATAACGACCTCACAAATCCGATTCAGATAAAAAATAAAAGATACGCTGTATTCACGTGCGAAAGACTTGCAGCCATTGTTGATGCTGCTCAGAGACAAATGAAAGAAAGAGACTGGCAGTGCCCTATTCATTTCTCTGAGCGCTACTGGTGCCAGCGGAAGTGCAGCATTCGCCATGTTACGGAGGATGGCAAAAACCTAAGGCGGCATATATTCTCAACGTAATTTCAGCTGTTTTTTTAGATGATTTCTGGAAGTATTAGTAAGCATAACCTATTTTCTGATTTTTTAAAAAAACTTAATTGGATTAACTAACGATAACGCATACTTTTAACGACTCCAAATAGCAAATTCAATGCCTAACGAATTTTTAAAAGACAAATATTTTAAAATTTTAAATTAAAGGAAAAGGAAGAAATAATTCTCAGTTCAATAAAATAATCAAATTTATTAATCCATATAATATAATAAGCAATTGTTTGCGATTGTTTCACATCGGCCTCGCTAGCTCAGTGGTTGCGTGATCGCCTCTGATGCCCGAGGACCTGGGTTCGATTCCGGGCGAGGACTTCCTTAGGAAGGGAAGTAAAGATGTTGGTCCCGTGTAGTCGTTTGCCGGCTGCACGTTAAAGAACCCTTGCGAGGCAAAATTTGCCGCCCCTATAACCCTGTCCTGAAATGACCATAGAAGTTGAAAAGGACGTTAATACCAAATAAACCAAACCAAATCGATTGATTCACATGCATTGCCTCGGACGATCAGCTGTTTCTTGCCAATCCCAATATGGCGGCGCGAAGGCACCACTAGAGGGGAGGTCACTGCCAGTCTCTTTCTTTCATTTGTCTCTGATGCTGCTTCACGGAACAATCGCAAAAATCTTCATTAACAAAGCAAACGTCACAATTTTTTAAAGCTGGTAAAAATCCCATTCAGCTCCAGGTAAATTGAATTTTAAATATAAACTAAAATGGAAAGGAAGAAAAAAAAATCCTTTCTTAGCGAGCACCTAGAAGTTAAGAGAAACATTCTTCCCAAATTTCAAGTTTGTAGGCTTCGTATTTCTGGAGATTTTGTGATGAATGAATGAGTGTACACATTTTTCGCTCTTTCTTTTATATAATAGTATAGATAAGAATTCTAAAACGTCGTGCAGCTAGGGCAGTATCATAAGAAAAAAGTGAAGAACTCTATGGGATGACGCTAGCAGTATTCAATACTCAACAAAGCACAGTGAGAAGACCAACATTCTCAATTTTGATTGCCTCAATTTCAAGGTTATCATGTTTCCTCGTTACATACATTATAACATACAGATAATTCGAATTATTACAAAACAATTTTGAACTTGACAGTTATTTTTAAAAGTTTGAATTAGCTAATGGAGCTTTTCTGGAGCAAGTAAATAAATTTGTGTATTTCGGATGAATGCTTTAGAGAGAAGGAAGTCTAGAGGGTGAAATTTCAAGAACAGCTAGGTTGCAGTCGGTGTTGCTCTAAGAAAATATACAAGAGATGAGAATTCTTCGTTATTATATATGCAAAAAGGCAATGTATGAAAGAGTACTGCTACCAACGTAAACGTAAGGAAATGAAATTTGGTGTGGAAATTATATGTTTTGAAACTTTGAAGGAGAGGTCAACCTGTATGGAAAAAGGATGGATTAGGAAGTGATGATATTATATTGAGCCTTAAAAGCTTTGATTTTTTAATGAATGATCTTTCCCTACGATTTGTTTTGTAGTAGTTTTACATATTGATAAAACAGCATTTCAATCTTTTTCAATCTTTTATTTTCTTTTACAAGTTATCAGTGTTAAAGCAAAAGTAAAAGTAGAGGATTTTGCGCAAATTAATATTTTTTGTTAATATGTTCATAAGAGCAAAAAGAAAATTTTATGTCGTTTAAAAGCCCTTGCAAGCAATTATAAAGCTTAAGCTTAAGGGAATTAAATAGCAACCGGTCTTAAATAGCCAATCAATAAAAGTTTCGCAGTTTTAATTCAGATATACAGCAGTTACTATAAAGATATTTTATTGTTGAAGCACTATAAATTCAATAAGGAAAGGTTCTTCAATAAAAGATTTAAATTCATGATTTAAATTGAAATTATTAAACATCGGCAATTGTTTCGGGAAATTTCGATATTTTCAAGATAGCAGTAATGGGAAAATTTGCCGTATTACTTGTTCATCTTTATTAACATTAATATTTATTTTTAATTTAATATTGCTTTTATCTAATAAAAATCATTTTAAGAGCTTCTCCTTTCCGAATTTAAAACACTTTTAAACTTATCGTCAACTGATTTCAAATACTCAGTATTAGTGGGCTGAGGACGAACAGTAAACACAAAAACACAAACAAAAAAAATCCGCATTTGTCAGGTCTTACATTTTTCATTCGGAAAATAGTATTTGAATTTGCACATTGCACCTGAGCAGGTGAAAAAATCCGGCCAATTCAAAGTCACCCTGTATCAATCGCTTGTTTGTCACGTTATTTGTAAATTTCGGCGCGTCAGGATCATTTGTATTGTTTCATGTGTATTTAAAATTAAAAATCTTTCTGAACACACAAATGATGTGATCTTGTGAAGTTAATTGTCAGACCAAGAGCTATGGATGAATCAATATTAAGACGATGGTGTCTAAACTAGATCATTGAAACGACTTCTGCTCAGAAATCTTTATTGGTTACTTAATAATTCTAAAGCGAGTACTGCTTTTCAAACGGTAAAGTCAATTTCCCGCATTGAATTATGCTTGTATTTATAGGTCATGATTAGAATTCGAATTATACGGAATGGATTGATTGATAGATCATTATGCATTGGTATCAGAACAAAAACAAAGACCTTTCTGCTTCTTTTTAGGGACAGGAAAGCGTATTAAATTAAGAATCCTTTAAGCTCGACATTATAACGGACAAAGAATTGCATTCACTTTCATGATGGCTTTAGAGACAACGTCAGAAGATAAGAATGTTGAAATTTTGTGTAACTTTAGCTTAAACGTGATGATACTATAATTTCGTATTTTAACAGGTTTCTAGAAAAAGGAGGTCATCGAAAATAATGAACGTTCTTCATTGTACGTTGAGACAATCGGTCGAAGATTCTGTGTGGGAGTTAATGATACCCACATATACATACACATGTTTACGGTTGACTTGCGAGGAACTGCTAATGAGATTTACCTTTTTTATTTTTTGAAGATATCTTTCAATTTTGAAAATTTAGAAAACCGTTTTTGTTTTAAATCAAGTAAACAGAGACCGCTGTGAATAAGATGGCTCCTAAAACTATTAAAGGTCTTGCACTATCAACAACTGTCCAATTGCTATATAATTTATAATCTTACAACAAGGATGTTATAATTGTAGAACTCTGTTACACAAGTTTGTTTCCATGAGAATAGAATTTGGCAAACACATCTTCAATATGAACTATATCGATTGGAGAATAAACTAACGCATGATTTAAGCAAATGTTTCTACTATGACTATGCCACAAACACATGCATCCTATTCCAAACATATAAAGCAATAATATTTCAGTGCATCTCCTTACCTGTTGTATTTCTTGTTGCTATCGGCGAGAGCAAAGACGACGTGATCATTGTGAGTATGTAATCTGCAAATGATGCCAAACATATTCTTGTCAATTGATTGAAATACTTATTTTTAGTGTTAGTTTACCTTTAAAATTAAAATATGACAACATTTCTTGGAAAAGGGCATTAGTGGAAAAAGAGCGATTCTTTTGTTGGAGTTCTAATTTAAAGTAGGCCGCATCAAAAGGAGCAAAGGTCGACCGCCGATGCGATGGCCATGCAAAGAAGTTACGCGAAGGATAGAAAGGAAACTAATAAAGAGAGAAAGAGAGAGAGAGAGAGAGAGAGAAATTAGTGGCGGAAACCTATATTCGTCGGAAGAATGAGGAAAAGGAGCGCAGAAATTGGGCTTTGCTAGACGGCGGGCTAAAGGATCAATTGATTTAAATGCGCATATTTTCTAATAAATGAAACGATTAAAATGGATTGCCCTTGCTTTTAAGCGTTCAACGACATTAAAGCTTAATGGAAGCAATAAATCTAAGCTGAATTTTCATTCGGATTATAGCGTTTTTCCCAACGAGAAAACAAATGGAACTTGACAATAGTTGTTGTCGGAAAAGTTATAATTAAGCGTGCTATCAGTCATTTAAATGTGAGAGTTCTTTGTAAATTGAAAGTTCAAAGATAAGTTAAATTAAAAATTTCTATATAAGAAAGAATGTGGGCAGAGCTACTTTCTGCCTATTGAGTGGCCGAAAAAATTGCCGCATCTTAACCTTTTTGTAGATATTCTCTACAGTTGAATAAATTGTTAACCGCAAATAACATTGATGGCCTTTCAAATTAGGTCGTTTGCCACTTTTTCAGTGTTTTTGGCATTTTTTATTTTAATAAGAAGAGTTTAATGAACCATCATTATTTTTTGCATATATAAGCTTATTTGATAGATAAGCTTATGTATATTATTCTCCAAAGTTATTCACACCCTAACCAAATTGACAGAAAAGTGAATATTTGTTTAAGAAAACCTGTATATTTTCAAAACATTTTCGATACAGTAACTAAAACAGCTATGAAGATAAATGCATTTCATGCTCAATCATTTTACTGTGACAATTATAAATAAAAGAAGAATTACATTTTTTGATTAAATACTGGGAATCAAAATTATTCACACCCTTCTTATAATTGGCAGTTAATATTTGCTTGGCCCACCTTTCCCTTGTATTACTGCTCATAAACACTTAGGATAAATTTAATCAGGTTTGCGCTTGTTTCTGATGAAGGATCTTGCCATGATTTTTTGCAGTTGGTTTTGGGTGTTGTTGGATGCTCTTGGGTGTTCTTGGGGTGTTGTTTTCCCACCTTATTCTTCTGCTCGTTCCACAGATTCTCTATAAGATTAAAATCTGGCCAGTGTGTTGGCCAGTTTGACATCTTAATTTTGTTTTTCTGTAGCCACAGTGACGTTGATTAGGATGTATACTTTGGATCGTTGTCATGCTGAGAGATCCAAACACAATCAAGATGTACCTTTTTATGCAGAGAGTCTCAAATGTTTCTTCAAAATGTCCTGGTATTTTTGTAATTTCTTGATGCCGTCAAGTTTTGATTTTTCCAGGTCCCGTAGCAGCAAAACAGTTCCATGTTTCACAATTGAGACGATTTTTTTCCTAGATAACTTCGTTCTTTATCGCCAAAGGTTACTCTTAGAATTATGACATAACTCAACTATAGTTTCATCAGATTACAATACACGCTTTCAACAGTCGTCTGGCTCATTAAGGTGTTTCTTTTCAAATTCTAATCGCTTCCGTTTGTGAGGTGGCTATAGTAGAGGAGTCTTGTGCAAAACACGACGAACTGTAGTCTTAGAAATAAAGGTTCCTGTTGCAGCAGGATGGTCACTAATGCTAGCTCGAGTATTTTGTGCAATTTCTCAAATTTGTAGATTCACTTTATTTGGGGTTTCTTCCTCGGCCTGACCTCTTAACAACAATCCCAATAGACTTACACTTCCGAACAATAAAAGCCGCTGTTGAAACTGGGATTATAGTTGTTTGGAATTGGTTTTATAGCTAATTCCCTGCACGTGACTTTGAATTATTGTATAATAGAGGTTACTTGACAATTCATTTGTTTTGACCATTAAAGGTTGACAATGAACAGTAGCGTATTGCTTTTATATGGAGTATTTCTTCAAAATTTTACCAAATTGCAGTTATTTAATTGCTTTTCTACTCTGAGTATTACTGCAAAGACCAAACACATCGTCTTTTGTAAATTACCAAACAATTCTTGCTTGAGCATAGTATCTCTGCAAGGGGTATGAATAAATTTGATTCTCAGTGTTTATCAAAAAAATACAATTTTTTTATAATTGTCACAATCAAATAATTGAGCATGAATTGCATATATTTTTATAGCTGCTTTAATTATTATACCGATAAGTTAAAAATTATTATACAGATTTTCTGAAACAAAAATTCACTTTTCTCTTAATTTCGTTAGGGTGTGAATAATTTTGGAGGTAACTGTGTAAGAACATTAATGGATTTTGATTCATTGTGTGGTGCTTCTGTGTAGAATAGATAATTACGAAATTCCCCCAAATCTTAGTAATAATTGACAGGGGTTTCCAAAATTGTTTAGAGCTTAAAATTCCAATTTATTTTTTTGCATAAACAACAACAAATCTCAACGGAGGAGGCAAATGAGACTTGTTCACTGAGGCAGTTTAAGATTTTTCCATAAGTCAAAGGAAAAAATTAAGGAAAACATAAATCTCTCTAAGAAAGTCTCTATTCAGACTGTGCGACTATCAACTTCTGCAAAATAAGAAACAAATGAAAATTGATATGCAACTGAGCAAAACACTCGCACTTGAGACTTGTCCGCTGAGGCAGTTAATATGCTTTCTACGGAGGGTTGATTCAGATAAAATGAGGCGACTTTGCAGTTCTGTTACGATGGTATAATACCATGGTGTAATACCATCGGTTGTGTTCGATGTGAGAACCACGTTGTTGAACTATCGCCCGGCACCGTAATTTCCACTGAAGTAGGCTGAGTTTGAGGGACTCCATGGGAAGTTCGTTCCACACCTGCTGACACACTTTCCATAGCCCATCAACGGTTCTTGGTCGGCGACTTCCGAGCCGTCGTTTCAGGAGACCAAAACCACAGAAATCCATAGGTGATGCGTCAGGAGATTTTACAGGCACATGAGAGAAGGGAATAACTCGTATGCCCGTCTCCTGTTCCATCTTCCTGTAGTAAGCCACAGATGACTTGGTAGTGTGGCTTGATGCCTTGTCCATGTGGATCCAAACTTTTGATTGCTCACCAGGGTACAGACGTGGGATATCCTGCCGATATATGTGGTCCATTACATTACTCTGGAAATAAGCTGCACTAATTTACAGTTTCCAGGAACTCGACAAATCGTGAGCAGTCCACGTGAGCAATATCCGGCAACCACCATGAAGCCCTTTGAAAACTTATCCTTGCACCTTCGGACAAAATCGGACCTGGCCTTGCCCCCTCTTTTCGCGATAGTAAATTGCCCTGGGTTTGTTGGTGTCATCGAGGTACACACAATATCATTTCGTTTGCATAATTCCACAATGCACGAAAGACCAAACATATACCCTTTTGTTAGCGTCGGAAAGGCCAAACATATACCCTTCCCAAAAAGCTGTGATTTTGGAAGCCATGTTTCAGCACGAAATGTCCCAAATAACAGCAACAAGTGTATACAAAGCTAATCCCTATGAATAGTGGACGAGTCATGCAAATCACATTCCGTCAAGGTCATACGCGGCGTTTAAAGTCGTCTCCTTTTATCTGAATCAACCCTCCGTATCCTACAAGGGTTAAATATTTTGGAAATGATGAAATAATATCCTAAAGAATAATGGATTTAGCTAAACAGCCTTATCAATTAAAACTGGCTGAAGAGAAAGATTGGATAAGAAAAAAAAAAGATAATTCGAATTGAATTATCTGATTCTTACTCTCTGGATGTTCCACGTTGTACATGTATGAATTGCGCCAAATAACTCTTTGAATATCTCCACCAATTCTATTACTCAAGAACAACACTTTAACAATGAGGGTTTGCGCTCTCTTTATGTCCTTGAGATGCTATTTCTGTTATTAAGATTCAGTTTCGATTAAGACACACAAGTTCGAAGACATTACAATATTTTGACAAATGCATACATAAAATGGTACTGTCCATGAAAAATCGATGAAGAGTTATATGATGTTGTCGCATGGCGCATCTGTTTTACGATATTTGGTGTATTGGTATCATTGTTCAAATGAAGTTAAAAAGACCAAGTGTAGAATATGCCGAAACGCTTCAAATTGCCGTGAAGGATAGCGTATGCACGACGAGAGTGACAAATTATAACTGTCAAATTGAATTTGGAATATGACCTTGAATCTTAAATAAATTTTATAATTTTTGAATGTTAAATTATTACATAATTCTTAATATTAAACCTAGGAAAAAATAGCATATTCTTTTAGTTTGGGAGTAAATTTTTTTTTCAAGTCCGATAAACAAATTTCTTCATCATTTTTGCTGTTTTATTATATGGTAAAGTGCAAACAATTAAAAAAAACAATAAAAAAATCAATCACCCTAAAGGAAAAAAATGGTTTTCTTATCTGCTCATCTCCTTTAACAGAAGAATTATTTAGACAATTCAAATTTAATAACATAAGCTTCCAGTCCATGAACTGGTTTATTTATTAAAAAACATGCCCTCTTTTTAATAAGTATTTTTGAGTGCTCAAATAGATAGACGAAGAAAATTATTAAAGGGATCAAAAATCTTTACATCTTTTCCTTAGGCATACATTATCTCTACCTTCTAAAGTGTCTATTCTCATAGAAATTCATTGCAGAAAGTAAAGTCTTGTGTATGTGACCAGCATTGTTAAATGCTTTTTTTTTAAGAGAGAGATTACGAGACCAGGAAGTGTTTGTTCATGTTTTCCTCTTTCTGTAGCTGTGGAGGCGGGGCGCATTTGAAATGACTCAGGGCTTTGCTTAATCCCTCAATGACATAGTCCACGTGAGAAATACTCGTTGTTCTGTGCGTATTATTTGAGAGAAACGTTTCATTAACTAACTTACCTCTTCATGTTTGGCGTTTCTCTGAGGGGATTCCAGCGAGGCTCTTTAAAAGAGTTCGTCGGTTCGGTCAGTGGATGACGCCAAATTGAATGCAGTTGTTTTTTTTTTTTTTTGAATCTCTTTTTCAAATGTCCATCGCCAGTTCGTTCAGAGTTGCTCTTTTCATGGTGACTAGGAATTCCGTATTAACGGCGGCAGAGCCTGAAAGCCTTTTTCGGTTTTATTTACCGAAACGGTGTCGGGAGCCGTGAGCCTTAGCCAGTGGCCGTGGAGGGCTTCGGGTCAGGTTGAAGAAACCCCTATTGCCTATCGCCATTGGTTGAACGCAACTTCCAAGGCCTTTATCAAAGTTGTTGATGGCGTCATAGAATGAAGGAGGAATGAGAACGCGGCAAATGTCCCGGAGCCATCGTTTGCACCGTCGGTATCATTAGCTCATCGCTCATTAAGAAAAACGGGCCAATATCGCCTTCAACGAAAGTGGCAAATATCATAACACGAGTTCCGGGTCACGTTTTGAAGAGCAAGTCTCTTTTCAGAAACATTAAAAAATACTTCATGAATACATTTCAAGCAGCTGAATGTTATTAAGACTACGGAAATCGATTAAGGAGTCCATTGAGATGCTCAATTTAGTTGCACGTCACCAATATATTACATACATCGAAGATTTCAACCTGTGTCTAACAAGTTAGTTAAATGCAGGTTAAAAAAGAGAAAAGACAGTGTATGGTTACTTTAAAAAAGTGTTTAATTTATTGAAGATAAAAAAAATATGCTGATGGGAATATTATAAATTGATTTCTCTATTGTCGGGTTGAATTTGTTCGGCTGCTTTGACTTTTTGTTCGGCTTCGGCGGAATTGACTTTTTGTTCGTGAAACCTCAGCATTTGAGTTTCATGTTTTAATTTAATTCTTTCGTGGATAGCAGAACTAAATGAAGACTTAAGTTAAAAAGGTTTGAGCAAAAAATAAGCATATGAAACTTGAAGTTTATCTAAATATAATAAAAATGGCTTGCGTAGCATTTTTCGGAGTTCCGTGTCTCGCAAGAGCGTTTAATTTTTATGCTTGCCTAATTTTAATGCTGTTCCCGTCTCTCATATCTCCCTAGTTGAATCAATTGTATCAGTAATTTTATGCTTGCCTAATTTTAAGTTTAAATTTACTGTCCAATGTAACAATCGTCTCCAACTTATCTCTAAATATCTCCTATTCGTCAATATGTAATCCGTGATGTCGCTTCATAAGTAAGTAATATTTCCGACGTTGTAATTTTTTAATTTTTTTTTTATTTCTAAGTTTTTATGTAAAAACTGTTTTACGTAATAATTATCAAGTTGGATAGGTTATCAAGTTTGTATAGAAAAATTAATCCTGCTTGAATGAGATATTTATGCTGATGTGATTTAAAAAATACAATCAATAGAGTTATTTGTAATTATTGTGAAACTGGCATAAATCTAAACAAACGTGAAACCGTCATAATTTGGAACTATAAAAAAGCAATTGTTAACAATTGTGAGCAAGTGAAACTGACAAAATGTATCATCAGAATAGAACAATCTGTGACTAACAGATCCTCAACTTAATATTTGTAATTTCAGGTGAACTTTTTACTTGGGCATAATCTAAACATATGATTGCAGTTATTTATTCTATGAGAAATTCAAGTATTAAAGGAATATATTTATACATTTTAGTGTTAACATGTATGGAATATTTAGAATCTTAACTTTGTTTTATGTTTGTTTTTTGTTTTTTTGTTAAATTCATTTCTTTAATCACTGATTATAATTAGACGATAATTTTACAAGTTGTAAGTTTTACGTTTACTTGGAATGTTTTATTGTTGAGATTTAGTATGAATAATACTTTAATTCTCTATTTTCTTTTGTTATTGTAATTCTTAACAATTTTATTATGGTGATGATCTGCATTATGTATGCAACACTCTGAATATACATTTGTTAGATTTAAGGATATGACAAGATTCGAACAAAGTTACGTTACTAAAATCCATTCCAATCGATGAAATTTGCTTTGACCTGAACTTGAAGATTAAGAGTCTTACTTTGTAAGATTATATTCTAACACATTTAAAAATCGCCTATATTGAATATTAACGATTCATATCAATAGTGTAACGCTTAATTTTCCTGCTACTAAGAAATGGACAGAAAAAAGATTCTATTACGGAAACTGTGAATGACAAAACCTGCTTATAAATTTATTTCGTTGTACATTGAGGTCCATAAATGGAATTGATATTCTGAACAGTTTCTCTTCTTACTTTTTTTTTTTTTTTTGGCCGGGGGGGGGGGGGGGTGAACAAGAGAATGCAAGGGATTCGAGCAGAGTTCTCTTGTGGCAAATTGTGAAAACATTCGGCTTCAATGTTCCCGTTAGGGTAAAGGAATGAGGAGATTCATAAATTTAGAAGAATAAGCATATTTAGGACATTTTTTTTGGCATTTCGCTTTTGCAATTGGGAGAAATGGAAAGAAGCTAAATTTAGCCAATTTGACGAAAATGTTACTTCTTCTCATCAACGTGTATGTATAACTAAACCGGAAAATGCAGTTAAGGAAGGAGGAATTTTGCTTTCGAGTAATGATGAATTAAACAAAATTTAAGAAATAAAGAAAACTATCTAAAGTTTTAAAAAGAAAAATTTAAAAAAATCATGGAAAAATTAAAAAAATCAATTCTGTAATAGAACCTTTTAAGTAATTTAAATTCAGATGTTAAAACAATTAATAAAAAATCAATATCTACTAAGATAATTTACCCATTAAAAATCCAACAGTTGTAAAGAGTTTATTAATTTTATCTCTGTTAAAGTTTATACAGGCGGCAGATTTTTTTCCAGTATTCGAGATTATTTCTTTACATCGCTTTGCATTAATTTAAAATTTTTACCGGGCAAGCACACCCAACGGGCTTTCAAGCATGTATTTCTGTAATTCTTTTGTTGCATGTTTGGCAGGATAAAAATCATCAAGGAGGTATGGCGTATAGAAACGCCTCTTAGAGTATTTTCTAGCGTATTATAAAAATAATTGCCAGGAATTCCGTTATGACCTCCCCCCCTATATATTGTAAAATGAGCTCGTATATTTAAATGAATTCAGAATTGTAAGATTTCTTTGTGCCCATTGATCAGTTTCCCGCCTTAATTCCTGATGATTTTAGACTACGTGAATTTAGAATCCCGCCTTTAAATTTCATGGAAGACAGATAACATGGACCTTATAAGACTTTTTTTTGTTAAACATAAATATAAAACAACACAACCAACAAAAGCATAGCCTAATGTGGGAATCCTCCCTGGAAACTTATTACTGTTCGATATGACCGAGATCCGCAGATCTTATTATTTATTTATTTATTTATGTAGTTACTTATTTATTTATTTATTTATTTATTTATTTATTTATTCTTGTTCAGTTGAGTATAAAGCACAGAAATAGTGATTGTGGAGAATTGTGGTGCTTTGTAGCGTAAGATTAAAAAATAGTTAGGTATAAACTAACAGTAAAATATAAACTTCTTAGCAATGAAATTGCCCCACCCACAATGAGCTATACGAATGAGCCAAAAGTAGATATACAGACCTTTATTACGTTATGGAGCCAAGACGTGCACTCCTTTGTACAGGGTGTCCCAATGGAAAACGGCATCAGTAGGTTGTGGCACCACTTCTAGCGGCGATGCATAGTTCCAGCAGCAGGTGTAGGTGATCGAGTGTTATACAGGTGACGAATGTCATCTTGGGGTACGTCTGCCCAGGCCTGGTGAACCTGCTGTGTCAGTTCATAGAGATTCCGGGATGATCGTAAACGACGTCCCACCATGTCCCACACGTGCTCAATTGGCGATAGGTCTGGGGACCTCGCGGGCCATGGCAGGGATTTGACATCATGCAGACATGCCATGCTGATGTTTGCCGTGTGCGGTCTGGCGATATCCTGCTGAAAGACTGCGCCGGGTATGGTGTGCAGAAAGGGCAGTAATACGGGGTGCAGTATCTCTGTGACGTACCGTGCTGCTGTCAGGGTGCCTTGGATGGTGACTAAAGGCGTTCTGGTATCGTAGCCGATGGCACCTCAGACCATGATCCCGGGTGTTGGTCCACGATGGCGATACCGGATGCATTGCTCATTGGCGCGTTCCAATTGTCTGGGCCACACCCGTCCGCGTCTGTCGTCGGTGTCCAAACAAAAGCGGGATTCGTCGCTGAAGACCACCGGGCGCCATTCCATTCGCCAGCCCACTCGTTCACGACACCATTGCAGTCGTATCGCGCGGTGCTCAGGTGTCAAAGGAAGACATAACAATGGACACCTGGCAGATATTGTCGCGGCGTGCTATTGTCGCTATTGACACTGAAGCAGTATCGGGAATAGTGATATTGTCGCGCAGTTGCCGCAGGGTGATGGTTCTGTCCGCTAGCGCTGTTCGCAATATCCGCCTATCGGTACGAACTGACGTGCTTCTCGGCCCAAGAGCCTGATCTCCTGGCATGTGTGCCTTCTTCTCGCCATTGCCTCCAACATCGGCCTACCGTCCGTGCGTCCCGTGACACATGGATAGCAATCCGTCTGGTTAACCATCCAGCCTCGGAGAGGCCAATAATCCGACCTCGTTCAAAATCCGTTAATTGCGTGAACGGTGTTCGTTGTCGTCCCTATTGCATGGAACGTCTCGCACAGGTGTCAACTGATGAGCCTACACAGCCACCCGGTATCATCCCAAATGGTCTTGTCCCATGAGCATGCATCTAATCGTTTACTAGTCGGAGGTAGACGACCCTCGCCCCACTAAATATGGATAAGGTCGGATAACTCCTTGTTGGTGGGGCAATTTCATTGCAAAGCAGTGTATAACATTAATGAATTGAAGTGATACAATACATAGAATGAGCGTAATAAAGATAATATAATTGAGAGAGAATTACAACTTTAAAACTAAATTTTTGAAAGTAAGTAGCAAACTTAGCAGGGCTACCAAGAAAAACGTCTGTTTAAGATTCCCTGATAGATTCCCGGTACTCACTATGAAAGTAACAATTAACAATTTAAAATGTACATAAAATAAATAAATAATTCTATGTTGCGAAATCATACAAATTCGTCCAGAAGCAGAGCTTTTATTCTAATAGCGGCACAACGAATAAGAAATATAAAAACACTTTAATTCTCGACCGAATGCTATAAAAGAATATAAAAATAATTCTGGTTATATCTAAAAGTTCGACGGACAGGCCGTTTCCTTGTATATTTCGTTAAATTTACCTGCAAATCTTATCAGCACTCTCTTCTTTTTTTTTTATTCGGAAGGGTTTTGGGCCCACGTTTTTGATAATTTTTGCTGTTTCCGTACGTTCTCTGCTCCGTCTCTCCCGGTCTCTTTCTAATCAAGACAAGAAACGAACTTCTATTCTCTCCATCTCTACTGTGATGTAATACGGCGCTTCTTTTGAATATCTATTTTATCCCTTTCAATTTCTTTTCGTTACATGCAGTGGCAAGCAACCTGATCGAGGACGACTTGCCGTCTAACGTTTATAATGCCATGAGAGGATTCAGAGATCGATATTTGGACAATTTTATTATTGATGAAATCTTCTCTCTAATATAATTTAGCTGTTCTCTTTAATTTAAAAAAAAATATGTATTTAGTTTGTATTTTGAAATATACAGCTCAGATAACTTAAATTTATAAAAAATAAAGTTATTTGAGCCTGTATAATTCAAAATATAAGCCAAATATATATATATTTTTTTAAATTAAAGAGAATGGGTAAAATAATAATATTAGAGTGAAGATTTCTTTCAAAACTTATAAAATAATTTTATCTATTTTAATTTCAATCACCTCTGCTTTTGTGTGTGATGAGACGTTTGCATTGCACTAAAACTGAGTCCCCATAAGAGTTTGAAAAGATGAGCACCACGTATCCGGTCTGTAATTATAATGAAACGGAGAAAATAGAGAAAAGCTATTCTTCTGAGGTCCACATTATCAACTGACACAGGTTAAAAAAGTAAGAAGAGAAGTTTTATTATTTGAAGTGCAAATAGTTTCCGGGTACGAGGTTGAATCGAAGTAGTTTTACAGTGATGAAGCAACAACCGACTCGGGTCTCGCCATTATTCCAAACGAGGTCGTGTCTATTCGCAACTCTTCAAACGAAAAAGATTTATTAAAAATAAAAAAAATATTTATTTTTGAATCAGAATATGCCTCTGTCTGTGGTGAGAAGTTGCAAAAAGGTATTTCTGAAGTTAGTGTTATTGCCACATTTATTTCAAATGTTGGCATCAAACAATTACAGTGACACATTTGGAAATATCGTCTTTTCTCACAATTGTGGGCGGAGGAAAGAAGCAAATGAGTTGCTGCTTTTATGGACATTTTTATGGAAACATTAACATAGGTACTTTATACCTACAGAAGTTCAAGAAAATAGAGCAGTTTACAGTTAAAAAAAGGAATTTACGGGGCGTTTCTTTCGTGAGCTCTCCAAGTTTTAATTAATGTGAAAACTTTATCCAGTCTGGGAAAGGATAATTAAATTGGAGTTTGAAGTTTAATGAAATTCAGTAATTTTTTTAATTGCTGAAACATGTGAGTGCAATCTCTCAAGTACTAATAATTTAAATTTTTTTTAGAATAAGTTTTGTGCACGTCTCTTCATTTTATTTCAGTTTTATTATTTTCTATGATAATATTTATAATAAAGTTTTCAGCTCTGGAACTCGATTAAGTAGCCTTATCTTAACGGAGAAAATTGTATGGAGAAAATGTCTTATTAAATCTTGTTTGTTCCAAATTGGCAATTCGACATTCTTCGTTACTTTTCAAGGAATATTCTTACATAGAATTAATCGGTAAGGGAATTGGAGATTACTGAAATAAAGTGCAGTGGCTAATTCACATTGAAAGAGGCTTAATAATAATCTCTTTTAATTAAAATTTTAATTATATATCCCTATGATAATGAAATAAATTTATAATGTTTTCAGAAGCCCTTGTTTTTTTTTTAATAAACAATTAAGGGAAAAACTTAATATTTCATGCGTGGAAGATTTCAATAAATGCGTGTTTCATTTTAATTATTTTTTCCATGCTCGGATATTTAATTATTTCTTTATATTAGAGCAATGAATAAGAACGGGAGGATTAAACTAAGTAGCTCTACATACAGGGTGTTTCATAATTGGTGTCCCGTCTTTAGGTCCAAATAACGACTCAAGGGGAACAGATTGGGGAAAATGAATATTGATTATTTGGTTTTAATGCCCCCTACTTCAGAATAAAAACATTTCGCGTCCCTGGGGGTGAAGGGGTGAATTTTGAAAATTTTAATTTTGTAGGGGTAGGGATTAGACCCCATGTGTTATTTAGAAAGTTGTAGAGAGACTTTTGTATTCACCCTGTATATTACATGCCATATCTTAGCATTGAAACTTTCCAAAGGTACCAAGATTCTGAAATGTATTGTGAAATTCAAGTCATGTATTCATATGGCAGAATTATAAGACGTATCATCATGTAAAATGTGGGTTTAGCAAAAAACCCGGTGAAAAAATCTCATGCCCTGCCCCCTTTATCGAGTGGGTAAAGTGAAAGGTATGGCTAGCCGATGTGGACAAAAACCATACTTATTAGAAAATTAGTAGGGCCTACATTTGGAAAATTAATGAGAATGAATGAGTTGTTTTCATAATACATTTCATAAAACTAATAATACTGTTTTCTAATACATTTTCAAATGTACTGTTTTCTAATAAGTAATAAAGTTCTAAGAAGTTTCTAATGAGTTTTCTGTTTTTGTCTACATTAGCTAGCCATACCTTTCGCTTTACCCACTCGATGAAGGGCAGGGGATGAGTTTTTTTTCATCGGGTTTTCTGCTAAACTCACCTTTTACATGATGCTCTACAACTTTCTAAATAACACATGGGGTCTAACCCCTACCCCTACAAAATTAAAATTTTCAAAATTTACCCCTTCATCCCCAGGGACGCGAAATGTTTTTATTCTGAATTAGGGGACATTAAAACCGAATAATCAATATTCATTTTCCCCCAATCTGTTCCCCTTGAGTCGTTATTTGGACCTGAAGACGGGACACCAATTATGAAACAACCTGTAGAAACTACAGTAGGTATTTTTAAAAATGGTTTTTTAAGAAGAAAAAACAACTTTGTTTTCTAGAGCTTGAATCCCTTCCATTTCATTCTGTCTTAATTAAAACTGTAATAATCAATTGGTGAAGATTCAATCAGCGCTACAGATATTTATATTTTCTTATGAAGAAAATCACCACGGTATGTGAATCACTTTCCAAGACTAAGCGAATAGGACGTCTACTCTTAACACACGATTATCAACCCTACAACCTCGACATTTTTCAACGTATTTGATTTTCTGGACGGATGATGCCAAGTCACGTTTATCACTTATTTCAACGTTTTGACCAAAACTTTCTCCCATTGCAATACCAAATTATCAATTTTTGTATATTATCAAACTGACTCATCAGTCCTTCGTCCATATTATCGTACAAGAGACACACCGGTAAAGAAAA